>CM060465.1:10860000-11152500 GCA_030544235.1 Lepturacanthus savala | reverse complement strand
TTTCACAATTTGAGGACAGAAAGAGATCAGCAGAGAAAGAAGGAGCTCTTACACTTTGAGATCATGTAATGTTGGTATCTATCTGAATCATATTCATATTTATTGCAAAGATATTTTCACTGAATGGATGTATTTTCTCTATGGAATAATGGCATCACTAATATAGCATAAAAGTAAATTAGCTCTGTCAAGAGCTTCGTAAAATTTCATAATAATCAAAAGCTTTATCTCTAAAGCTATTTTTTAAGAGCTTACAAAGTGCTGATCGGTCAATAAAAACAGCCAACATTTGCAATAAAAGAGATTAAAACATCAAATAAAGAGAGTAAATACACTTTGATGTCTACAAAAGCCACATAAAAGCAGGTCTGTGGAGAGCGGGGATATGTTTTAAGAAAAAAAAAAAGGCAAACTTGAATTTTTCGATTATTCCAAGTGCTGATGAGTCTGTTTTGACAATACTCGAATTTGCTGTTGTGCATTTTTTTTGTCCAGTTTTATACATTAAAATTGTAGGCACTGTTTCAGAAAAACAAACTTCCTATTCATTCCCTGTAAAAATAGGCCCCTGCGCTCTGCGTGTTGTTCTTCTCTCTCATTTTCAGGCTGTATGCATGGAGGGATCTTAAGGCTTTTATCCCCACAGGGAACCAGCCCGAACTCTTTCTCTGTCAATTTTCACCCACTCCCAAATTCAGACAAGCCCTTTCTCCCACCAACCCCACAATGAAGGATTTGTCCTCGTTCTCTTTGTCCACCTCTGATATCTTTTTTTGACTGCTCCCTCTCTGCAGACAGCATGCAGCGTATGCAAATACATGCTCTTTTATTCGCGAGACCCCTCCCCTGAATGAATGCAACCTTAAATGAGGCCACACTTGCACACATTTTACAGAGGGGGCATGGAAACATATTACAATCAGTGGATTTGCATGCCCGCTCTGACACGCAGTCACTCAAATGTCGAGCACTGGCGATCATAAAATGAGCAGAAATACACCGAAATATATATGGTTAGCTGGTGGAACAAATTATTTTATTTATATGCCTATATATGTGGTTTATCCAAGCGGTTTGACAACAGAAAAAGGTGGCGGTGTTGGTTAAAGAGGATGGCATACTGTGTTGAATTACAATTAAGTGTCAGTAATTGGTGCTTAAGTATGGCTGTTGGAGGTTGGAACAAACTTAAATTGCTGCACTCATATTGTCTTCTAAAAAAAAAACATTACAGAATCATATGTGGGGCAGAATTTAAGAAAAGGTCAAATATCTCTATATGCAGAGTCCCAATACATGCAGGTGCACTACCATTTGACACACAATATAGGATGTAAAGCTCTTTATATGATGATATAAGGGCAGTAGTGTCCTCCATCTATGCTGAATGAAGTAGAGTTGTGTTTCTTTTGTGGCAGATTTTTATTGCCACAGCTTTGGAGCAGTGACAGAGATATCGTCGTTTCAGCCCTGCGATGGTATATTTAGTGTCTTATGAGCTCACAGCCCACTTATGGGCTTGGGAAAAAAAAAAGAAAGAAAGAAAAAAAATGAGACAGACCAACAGAATTGTGGGGGCGCACTGGGGAAGAGGTGTAGACTGGTAGTATGTAAAGGTTGGATGAATTATAACTGTGTCTGATGAGCAAACATAAAGCGCTCCCTCGCAGCGAACATTCCCAAGCTGGCCCGTGCCATCTGTGAGTATGTGTGAATGGTTGAGAGTTTAGCATGTCCGCAGCGTGTGTGTGTGTGTGTGTATGTGTGTGGTGGGGGGTTGACGTCTGCTGGACAGCTCTGACAGTTCGGCCTTTTCAGTCGTACATTACTGAGGCTGCCGGCCTCTTTCCCATAGCAACCCTAACAGAGGTCAAAGGCTACGTGGCACCCAACCCACCCACCCTTCCACCCTTCCATCCATCCACCACTGCCACCTCCACCTCCTTTTGTGCCGCCGGCCGGCTGCAGACGCTCCTAATGCCGCAGACAGGGCTGCTGCACCCATGAACTTGAACTTGACTTCATTCCTGATGGAGCAATGGAGTCACGCAGAGATACTGACATGGGTATTTTTTCTGCAATATTTCTTACTTGATTTTTTTTTCCTCATATCACGAGCTGTAGCAGTCAAATAAAGATACAATGCACAATAAAAAAAGAGGTCACACCAATTCTAATTCTCCTCACCCCAAGAACCTCATTTCCCTTCCTGATATGATTACAAAGAATACTGCTGTATTAAAGGCTCAGTCACCTAATTCTCCTCTACTTTCATTGGAGCATACAGGACCCCTACTCAGGGATGCCACGTAATCTGAAAAGCCCGGGATGTAGAAACTTCTCTCTATCTTCCCCTAAGATACTTAACGTCTGGCTTTGTGCTAGATTAGTCTCGGCCAAAGTTGCATTAAAAGAGCCCCGATGAGCCTTGCTTGACCCACATTGGACCTCATCCAAGACTATGGGCGGTCCACGGTGCCGGGCTTTATATATATTACAGTAGAGCCGTTAAAACATTAATAGTGTCCACACCAGTGAGGAGAATCCGAAGAGGTAACCCAGGAGCTATATGGTATTAACATTTTATCACTACTATGGCTACGCTGCTTCACCCACACAGAATGGGAGCTGAGCACGGGGCTACTGTCACTTCATCATGTCACACATTATAATTTCCTCGTGCCGAAAGTCCCACATAGCAAAAGCGATACATGCTTAATAATGAATAACAGAGGATAGAAGGAAGAAAGAATGGAAAGGTAATCATCTATGTTCTGCCATTTTCTTTAGGGGGGAATACATTTTTTTCCTGTCACATTTAAAGTCATGCGCAAGTAGAAGGAAATGAAGAATGAGTAGCCAATTTGAGTCACTGTATCTACAGTGTGAGGAAGATCAGATCCTATAAATCCTCCCGACACGCCGTCAAAGCCCCTGACCTCCCGGTCCAGCCTTGTCTGCTTTTTTTTAGGCGATCTTTGATTGGAAACTCACTTTGTTTCCACGGAGAGATTAAAAAATAGACACTCAAGCAGTTTAATGTCGCTAAAGTGTTTATAAGACGGTGCATGATATCCAAATTAAGCTGATCAAGCAGATGTTAATTCCGCGCCCAGTCCCTCTCGCTCCTGTTGTGATCGTGTTGTTTTTGCTCCCGCCATATTGCAATTAGTGCGATCTCAGAAATCATTAGACAAGGAAATATTTGGTGTACATCTGTGCGTGTGTGTGTGTGTGCGCGTTTTATCCAAACACTAGGAAAAAGGTGATTGCTCCCTCGAGCAGGCATAGTAAGCATGAATACATTTTCCTAATAAATTTCCCCTCAGTCACCGCCTCTCTCTGACCACGCTGTCTCTGTCTCTGCAGCAGCTATCACATACAGTGGCATGCCAACCTCCCCCCATACTCTTTTCAAGCACACACACGCATGCACGTTTACACACATACAAATCCTTCATGCCCAGCTCCTTGTGGCTGCATTTTGCTTCAGCATGGCACAGAACAAGCTAACACAAGCTAACTTCAGGAGCAAATGCAGAGGTGGCTCCAACTCCAACATGGCTGCCCCATGTGCTACAGACAAGCCTCTGTTACCTCCTTCACATACATTTGTGTCCACCAGGTTTTAACCCCTTATTGATACGCAAATCGTTATTCCCGGGCAGCTTTACTTGATGGAATTTCCCCCTTTTTTTCTTTTTTTTTGCTCCTCTGCTTTCCTCTAAACACACACCATGGAGCTCTGCAACAGTATCCTCAAGATTAATTTCTCGCCTTCACCTTGCCTCCTCTCTTCTGTCAAATCTGCCCGAAGCAATTCTCGGTATATCACAGATGAACAGCACAAATGCAATTATGAAGACAGCTCTGAGTCTTTTATATGAATAAAGAGAGGGAATAATCTTTTGACATGTGGGCTGCGCATGCCATACATATTGGGCGGAGGCTCACATACAGTACGGGACTCATTAATAATCATTATACGCAGGTTACATCATTCAGCTTGTTAGGCACACCCATCGCCTTAGCTGAGTCATTGGTGGCGATACGGCGTGCCACCAACTGTGTTGTTGGATTTCCACTGTGTCTGTCTTTTAACAACCAGAAAGCAAGATAAAATGGACAGTTTCAGTTTTGCATGAAGGACAAATTACGTCTAGCTGTTAAAACGTAGAAAAAGATGACAGTGATTACAGGTGCAATGCAGAGGTTAAAAAAGAAATCCTAATTAAAATGTGATTCTTAATGTAAAACATTGTGGAAAATGCATTTGAGCAGTGCTGAAATATTACCGCATGTCACCTCCGATACAGTTCAGTGGCGGACTTTGATCTACAGTGGGACAGGGTGTAGGCCTGGGCGCAACGCTTCTCTATGCATATCATGTCTGAATGCATCTCTAATGCCAGTGAAATCCCTCTCATTTAGCAGAAAAAACAGCATCTCCATGCCTTTCAGACATGCAGAGGAGGCTGAATAGACTAATGAACAGTCAGGTGGCACTCCAGAGCCTGGACTACAACCCCCCCCCCCCCTCTTTTTTTTATTTGCACACATATCAAACACACATACACTTGCACACACATTAAAACTCAGCGGCTCACCCGACCCCGGTGATCTGCACGACAGTCTAATGTCTCAGGCATCTGCTCATGTCTAGTCTGGAGGGTCTTTCCCACCCTGCCCCCCAGCCCAGGCCCGCCACAGCACCAGCTCCCACAATGGTGGGAAAGCAGGGTTTTTTCGGGGTGGTGGAGGGGGAGGATGGAGGGGTGGTGGTGGTGATGGGGGGGTCGGGACTAAACAGCTATTGAGGGGGTAGAGAGTGAGCGAGAGCGGGACTGAATGATAATGTGAAAACGCACGGTGCTGTTCATTAACACACAAGCGCTGCAGCTGCACATGTTGGCCCTGGACACACATGCTCACATGTCTCTTTTCTGCTCTGGGTTGCTGCCACAGAGCTCCACGCCATGATGAGGACTGTTCTTGTGTGTGTGTGTGTGAGAGAGAGAGAGAGAGAGAGTGTAAGGTTGCAGTGCATGGAACTTATAAAGATTTGGAGCTTTAATATATGCTCATGTCACATTTTTGGAAGAATGTGACACGCAGCATTTTAGTTGTGAAGAACACTGCTGAGAGCTGTAACCAATATTCAATTTGTAAGAAATTATTTATACATCATTTCCTGCAAAGCAGAGCTTGTCAATAAGGGTTTCAACAAATCAAACTGTTACTAAATGCTTAAAAAGCGATTTAATACAACAAAAAATCAATGTACGTTATCAGTTTGCAATTAAATTGTTTTAAAAATTGGAAATACAATTCATTATGGCATCATAGATGGAAATAAAAGAGTGTGTACATGCTTACTTTATAAGACGAAATAGGATTTGCTCATAGAGTGAATTAAATCTAAGATTGTGTTTTCTTTTAAAAACAATAAGAATGATTCCCCAAATGGGAAATTACCCCCCCCCCCCCCAACAAAAATCACCTAAGGGGTTCAGCACATTGAGATACTTACTGTACTAGAGAACATAATGTGGATTTCATAACAGGACGGGTTTTGCATGAATTCATCTGTGAGATTTGTCAGGTGGAAACACGGCGTACACCGCTGCCTGGTGTGCATCAGGGAGTCAGAGAAGCACCATGACAAGAGAGGATGGCAGGTTTCCTTCAACCAGTGCCAGCTCATTAATTTTGTTTGCTACCCAGCCCCCACCACCACCATCACCACCCTTCGTCACCCCCCCCCCCCTCCCTCACATCACCCCTTAACTGCTAATTAGCAGGAGCAGAAGATAGAAGAGAAAAGGGAGAGGCCATGTGTGACTGGAGGAAATGGGGAAACTCTTCTTTCCCTCGTCCCCCACCCACCACACACACACACACACACACACTCCCTCCCTACCTCCTGCCCACCATTACCCCTGGTACCCAACAGAAAACCATGATGCAACCCACCTCGTATGCCAGCCCAGCCATTTTAGATGTCGCGGCAACATCTCCCAAGATGGCTCCTCCGAGCGCACCCCAGACTCCAGGGATCCACCGGGGTCTTTGTCCGCCTCCTGGCACAGGAAAAGTGTCTCCCGTTGGCAGTGCAGATGGCATTAGAGGCTCTTGGGTAAAAAGAATGAGGGTGCGGGGAGGAGGAGGAGGAAGAGGTGGCAATTCCAGATTGACCATACCTCATCTCGCCTCTCGCTCTCTTTCTCTCTCTCTGCTCGTTTTCTTTAAACGAGGATTTACCCTCTTTCCCGGATTCCCAAGATCATTCGGTCCTGTTAATTGAAAACCTGTAACGAGAGCAGATAGAGGAGATACAACAGGGGAATAAAAGATGAAGACGATTTTTTTAGTCATCATTAACACTAAACAAAGATACTTCCGAGTGTTTTGGATTCTGGGTTCTTTATCAGTCCATTCTTTAAACCAAATCTGCATGAGTTGTGGTTGTAAATCAGCGACTCATCAAGTCAAATCGTTGAAATGTCAGACCAGCTTTGCAAGACCCCTGTGATTTGTGTGTGGGTGAGTGTGTGTGCTACGATAAACAAAGAACAAAAAAAAAAAAAAAACAAGGAATCACTGACAATATGAATGTACAAAACGACGCCACAAGGATGCCCCAGACCATCCCTATAAATAAAGGCCCTAGTGTTTTTGTCCCATTCATTAAGGAAGCATGCCCCGTTCACACGCTACCTATAACAGGAAAAAACCCAGGAAAAGAGGAGGACTAAGGCCTTTTCACATATCCAATATCTCACTGTGAAGGAAGCAATTAGCCTGGTTTGACAGCAAAGCTCCACTGCAATGGGTAGTTAACAGAGTGAATGAAAACTCATCTCACGCCGGTGCACTTTAGGCTTTAGTAGCATTCTCCGGGCGGAGCGTATGCACTGCACAGCCCTGAAGTACCAAGTTTAAAAGTTCAGCTCCTGTCTATAGGATGGCCCTGCCCTTCTCGTTGAGGCGACACACAATGTCCCCCAAAGGCTGCGAGATTCTCCACAACTTTAAGTACAGGCGCCAAGTGTTTTTTTTTTTAACCTCTGTAGGGTGCTACACCACTCAACTGCATTATTAGCCGCCCTGGAGACATTAGTGGCTGCACAAAGCATTAACTTCGCCTTTCATTCCTCTATAAACAAAGAGTCACAATGCACCTATTTGTTTGTTTTAAAGGGCGGATACTCTTCCAAAAGAATCTAAATTTAATAAGACACTGTGGGGTAAAATGCAAAGATAAATCGAGAAGCTCCACGTTGGGGATCAATGCAGCGTCACCCACATGTAGCTCATGGGGTCCTTGAAAGGGATCCTTTAGGACCTCAGCAAAACGACATTTAAGCTTCTTATATCTTCATTTCACTTACTGCAGGAGGGATAAGATTAAATACTATCAAGTGTGATTGTCCCCAGTATCACCACCCTGCTGCCTGCGATAATGGACTTTTTTTCAATAGCAAAATTCCTCACTGATGACACTCAGGTCTGTGGACACGGGCCTGTCCATGTGGGAGATGTTGAAATGAAGACAGTTTGGGGAGTCATTGCTCTCGAGCAGTGGTTCTCAATCTTTTTTCACATCAAGGACCCCTAAACTGACTCAAGTTAGACCACGGACCCCCCAGTTGACAAGATTTTATCATCTGATGATATTTTTGCTTTTAGATATTAAAGAAAGTGTATGAAACCCATAACAAAAATGTCATTGTGTTACTTATGGATGGGCTTATAATTAAAATAAATTATTCCTCTTTTTGCTTAGGACCCCCTGGAACCACCTCAAGGACCTAGAGATCCACTCCACCGAGAGACCTGTTCAACACCCATGTCACGGAGGATCCTGAATGGGATCATACACCTGATGTACTGAATCAATGATATGAATCCTCAGGATAAAGGAGGAGGCAGATAAAGACTCATATGTCGATATATCTGGATGATCTTTGATTTTCATACATGACGTGAGCAAACAATAATGTATATAGTCACATATATATACTAATAAAAGGAAAAAATCATAGTGTATGATATATATATATATATATATATATATATATATATATATATATATATATATATATATATATATATTATATATATTATATATATAAATTATAACAAAACCACAAATGCAAAACATTTTTCTTACCTTATTTTTTCCTGTTGTGGCTGGAAGTCAGAATCCTTTGTTTCTTTCTCGGGAATGAACGTTAGTGAAGCCATTTCTACTTTCGGTTATCTAGCTTTATGACAGGTATTTAACACTCATACAGCTAGATAACCAAAGACAAAAACACACCTCCACTCTCTCTCCTGCTGTCACGCTGTAACCCGACATGGTTCTATAGTGTGATCTAGAAACAGGTGAAAAGCATTATTACGATAAGATTTATTTAAGAAAAAAAGAACCACAATAATAAGAATAAAACACATCCTTAGCTCATGTTACAGTTGTTTTTTCTATTTATTACAGCTAAACAAATCGAGGCCATGGAGAATAACAAAAGCATATCACAACAGCATGTTTTAAAATGAGACGATTCGTATTTTTGTTTTTTTTTTAAAAAAAACATAATTTAGTTGTTACACGCAGCAAAAAATAATAATAATAAAACATCAACACCTCACTGCAATATTTCTGTCGTGATCCTCAGCTGAGGTGGTTGGAGGCCTGTTCATTATTGAATTCACACTGTCCCTATCATGGATTATATTCATTTATTTTAATCATTTTTAAACATAGGTATAGTGTTTTTATTTATGCAGCATCCTTTAAAGTGTGTTTGCTCTCTTCGAGGTGGAAATAATAATCAGCCTGCGTGAATTCCTCTTGACGCGCGTGTGTAGCCTCACATTATTATCGCCATTAACAGCTGACTGGATTCTATTAAGGGGAGAATTAGAAATATTCGGCAAAGTTATAAAGACAAAGGGACAAATTTGGGTTTATAATTATAGGAGGTTTAAAATACACATGAAATATCACGTGTTAAATGTTAAATTCAAGGTATATACAATTATATATATATATATATATATATATATATATATATATATATATATATATATATATATATATATATATATATATATATATATATATATAATCCTGCATGCAAATCTATTCTGTAACATTGTAACATTACTTTAATTAATTAACATATTATGGTTTCCCGTCATGGAGTTTTATACAATTAATGGCATCTTAAAAGTCATAATGAAGTGCTGGGTGTATAAATAAAAAAGGCACGTGCTTTAGTATTTAGAGCTCCAGTTGTGAACAGCTACTTTGTCTGAGTCTCACTGAGTGACCATGAGACGTCAGTGTGGCCTGAAAGCCACGACCATAAACTGAGCCACACAGAACACATTGGCTCTTTTGATGCAGCAGGTTAAAAAGAAAATCAACTTGGAGACGCTTTCCGTTCACTCTCGGCTCCTGGCGAGCAGGGAGCCTCACTTTTAATGAGAGTTGTTATTGGCCTACTTCTTTTAAAACTGGATTAATTCAAACGCAAACACACACAAGAAAAATACATAGTTTGTTACTGATGGAAATAACAGGCCGAGGAGCGAGGTGTATTATTATTCTGGCATTTCTGTTATTTGTTTTTCTTCTGTTTAGGGAAACGCTTTTAAAAATGAAATATAAATAAATATATAATAAAAAATTTGCATCATTTGTGCCAATAAATTCTCTGCATGAAGACACATGGACATCAGCGCAGGTTCAAAGCTGCTGAAATGTAATGATGTATCTATGCGTGCAAAAAAAACCCCAATAAAACGCATATTTCCAAACGCGCTTCTTACCTGTTCTGGACGTGAAGCGCAAAGTCTCAGACTTAGAGTCCTCAACTTAAGGTCGCAGTGAATCGTCCACTCTGATTCGGGCCCTGGCGGAGACTCAGCCGCCTCTCTCCGCTGAGTCCGACTCCATCCTCGGTCCTCCAGCTTCTGTCTCTCCTCCACCGGAGCGCTTCCTCTACCGTCTACAGACAACTCGCTCCCGCAATGACGTCATAGCGGGACCAGCTCGGCGCGCTGACCAATCACAGAGTCCGAAGACAGGTTGAGTCCGGTAAGAGGTCTCACTCCTTCAGGTTTCTCCTGCTTCTCCATCAGCGGGATACTCCGTGATGGACGGGTACTGAGGTCTGTTAGATACTGGAGTGAAAGCGTATAAACTGCCTAACAATACTCAGTTACAAGTAAAAGTCCTGAATTGAAAATGTTACTTACTTAAAAAATACAGAATGTGTGTATTCATTCTGCAGACTGCGTTTTATTATATTACATTATACTACTTGTTTTTAATAATTAAATACATATTTTTATGTTTTAATTGATCCAATTTGAGATACCTTGGGTGGTCTAATAGTAACTGCACTGCATCCTATAATAATCCTATAAAAAAGAGCAACAACTTAATAGAAAAAGCATAATATAACATTTAAGTATATTAATTTTATTTATATTATTAAAAGTCTCCATCAGAAAAAATGCTAAAGTTGTCAAATGTACTCTAGGGGAGTAGAACATACAATTATACCCTTTGAAATGTAGTGGAGTGGAAATTCAAAGTAGCATCAGATTAAAATGTTAAATAAAGTATACCTTAAAATTGTAGGCACTTCAGTACAGTAAATGTGCTTCTACCATGGCTACTCAGCCTCTACTATTATCACCATGCTATAGGCTATGACTAACAATATGATTATAAGATATAGACATGACTAAACAATGCACAGCAATAGGTCCATTTAGCAGCTGTTCTGGAGCTGTTGGTCATATCGCAGCAGCAGGTGGACTTTATCCAGTTTCATCAAAATCTGAAAAGTTCCAACTTCAATTTTGTTTGGAACATCTTGTTGGTTTCTAAATTAAGATGAACTAATGTTGGAAACAGTAATTGACAGAACCGAGTCACTTTGAGCTTCTGTTTAGTAGATGTTTTGAAGCTTTTGATCATGGTCTTCATTAGCAGATAGAATAGTAGTTCACATTATTTCTTGGGCTGTTTTTGACTGAATAAACTCTTAATTGACTCATAATCGTTTGATTTATCCACTATTCAATTCATTTTTGATTAAAATTTATTTCATTGACAAATCTGTCAAATTTCAGTTTTCTACAGGTAATAATGTGGATGGGCCTCTTTAAATCAAGTGCTTACCAGAGATGTGCTCATAATTTTTAAGCATATAACTAATTCAGCAGGAAACATGCATAAAATATTTTGCTGTTAGAGCCTGTCACCGTCTGCATCAGTTCTACTCGAATGTTATTGATGATTAAATGTCAAAGGTTTCGAATTTTGGTCATAACCAGCAAAAAATGTGTAAAATCCAACATTTGCAACATTGCACTACACACGGCTCCATAGAGAAACAGTAGCTCAAGCCACTTCAATTTAATCCCAAAGTCAAATTATAGAAAATAAAGGTGTGCAAGTATATTGATGGATATCTACATATCTTTATGTTTTACACTGCATATTACATTTTAAGACAAGGGGACAGGTAATTACTATGTGCAGGCTTTTGCAGGGATGACGAAAGTGTGAGCATTCTTCACACAAATAGAGGATCTTTGGTGGTCGCCAAGAACAACATGGGCCACGGCCAAGTGTAGTAACATCTCCCTCCAAATCTGTGTGGCCAGAATAAATACTCTGTAATAATCTACACTGGGACCCATCAAAATACATGAGTGTCATTATCAAGATGGCATACCACGTTTATAGCAAATAATGGAAAAATCTAAGACACACATATAAACTGATGATTGATAGTCTGAGCTACTCATTAAACCTGAATACTTTATTTCAACATAACTCTCAGTGCTTGGTGATCTTGTAAAGTTCACGATTGATTTTTTTTGGAAAACATACAAACTCCTACTTTGCAGATTGTCTCTGTACTATCACAATGAACAATTGCTTATTTAAATGAATGGTTGGTGTATTTAAGCAAACATGTTTCTGGAGGTATTGAGATGATTAGAAGGAATACACATTATATTTTAGTGAAATAAACATTTTTTAAATTAAATTTTCCATGAAATTAGTAATGCAAAATAGTTAAAGAATTGGAAGTAATGTTTCCAAGAAAAGCGTAGTCCTTATTCTGTTTATTTATTCTGCCTGTGGTCCTACAAAACCTAAACCTACCACAATATAATGCAGATACATGATGCTTAACACTATATTTGGTGTGGTCAGCACTTCCCATTATGTAGGTGTAAATTTACAATAAGTAGTTACAGAAAACCGAAGTTTGAGGGTCTTTACATTAGAATAAGCTCTGTACTTTCTATTATGTATGTCATACATGGAACCATTTCAATAAACAGGCTTGCCACAAAGATTTTTACTGAAAGCAAGACGTTTATTGTTTATTTATTGTTTTAAATAAATAAATAAATAAGAATAATTTTCAGATAAATGAATATTTTCTCAGTGGGACATTTTAAAATACTTGCTTTTATTGTGAAGTGAACATAGTCAGCAGCAGAAGAGAAATTAACATGTGCACACAGTAGCAAACTGTTCAAGTAGAAGCAGTTTATGGAAACTTTAACCACACACACACACACACACACACACACACACACACACACACACACACACACACACACACACACACACACACACACACACACACACATACACACACACACACAAAGGAGTGAGGTGGCTGTACAGAAAGGAAGGAATCTTCAAAGTATTCCAAAGATGATGTCAGGCTGGAAGAGAAGAAATAATCAGTGAGTTTACGGTCATTCCTTATTTCTCACATGTTGACAGGATGACTTCATGTGGTAAAATGCAGCAGCCAGTCACTCACACGCTGCAGGAAGTGCTGTCCCAGGAAGGAGCGGGTGTCTGGAGGCTGACCTTCCTGCCCCCCCGCCTTACAGCGTAGGTAACCATAAAGGTTAGCCACTTGAAGGGAAATGCTGGCTACCACCAGAGCCTGGGGAGGACAGAGAGTGATAGATGCAGATGGATGCAGTGTGTGATTTGAATTCAGAGCATGCGCACGAGCCACAGTGAGTCTCACCAGCCATTTAATCTTCATTGAGAAGAGAGAAGTGAAGAAGAAGAACGTCCAAATGAGAGGACAGATGATTAAACCCAGCCAAAAGATCCTTGCCTCGGCCTCTGTTCCTATGTTGTTGCCTCTGGAAGTCTGTAAACACACATAATGTCCAAAAGAATGTTAAAAATGTGTTTGGTTTTTAATTTTTTTTATAGATTCACAGACTGTTAAACTGACAGAGTCTCACTTTTTTGGCCTCAAACACCCAGAGGCTTTTTCCGTCCTCGTCGATCTGATTCCACCAGCGCAGCCCCACCAGCAGCCTGCCAGTCACATTCTGAACCAACACACAGGAAAGTGAGTGAACAGCAGGGAAATGCAATGTACAGCACATAAAGGAGGGTGCAACAACAGCAGAGAGTGACATATACTGTAATATACTGCTGACCTCTCACCTTAACAGACCAAAAGTCAAACGAGAGCAGAGTGATGATCAGGATGAAACAAGATGCAAAGTTCTTGCTGATCCAGTCGCAGAGCAAATAGGAGACAATGGCAACCACCCGGAAGAACAGGTGGAAAAAAGAGGCGAGGGGATGTCTGAAATCAAAGCAGAGCAGCTATTACAAGTTATAATACTGAGCATCATTCAATAGGCTGTAAAGCCTGTAAAGCCTATAGCACAGAGAAACATCATGTTCTTTTAATTTAAAATATATCAGCAATATGGACAATAAAGCTCCACTTGTTTCTAATGAAGTTGTTGGCATGTGTTTTAATTGTGTCATTTAAATTACACTAATTAAAAGTTATATCTACCCACTCCTCTGTTAATTAAAAATCTTCTGTGCTAGACAGGTGAATTTAGGCTTATTACTTCATAGGTCTGAGCCCAAAACTTACTTTTGACTTTTGAAGAGATCCATATTTAGTTTTGATAGACATTAGAGTAGCAGCTGTATCACAGTGATCCGCTTCTGAAGTAAATTCACACCTACAGTAAATTGCCTTTTAAAGATTGATGCTGGTTTAGGCTCATGGTTAGGACATTCTTCAATATTAAATAATAAAAGATGGCCTTCTTTGCTTTTTATTCAAGCCCAGCTATGAATCTCAGCTCCTAAAAGCTTCAATGACACATTTTTACACAATTTCCATCTCCAACTATATGCTTGAACATGAACATCAGAACATCATATATATATATATATATATATATATATATATATATATATATATATATATATATATATATATATATATATATATATATATATATACACTGTAACGCACAAGACTAAGGAATGAGGAAATGTACAGTAGGCTATAGCCATAGTATTTCGTAAATCAACCAATCATCTTTATGTATCACATGGGATCAAATCATCTCACTCTAAACACTGAATGAAATCCTCTGTGCTGGACAGATGAAGTTAGGCCTGTGTGGTGGACATTTCCTTCAGACTCTACCTGATGACTGCGCTTCTCCGCGCCCTCTCCTGCTCGTCAGCAGCAAAGTCCAGCTCTACATCCTCCGTGTCATCCGCCATCGCCTGACAAGAAACGACACAACACAATCATTTCGCCACTGCCAGCTAGTACAACATAGCTAAACAAAATACACCTAGTGATACACATAAAGCGACCCGTTTATCGCAAAGAGCGAGGTACCGGAGGCTGGAATAAAGCAGGTGTAGCAGTGAAATAAGACCGGGGCTGACGAGCCGAGCCGCTACATGCACATCCACGTTGAAGACGCTGATTTTAAGGAGAATTCTGGTCAGCTTGTCGTCACACGGTGTTCTGGTCTCAGCTAGCCTGTATGTCGATAATGGAACTACGATTCACTCAAGAAAATAATAGAAGCAAAAGATGCGACCGCGGCAGGACTCGAACCTGCAATCTTCTGATCCGAAGTCAGACGCCTTATCCATTAGGCCACGCGGCCAACAGTTGTGAGCATAGGGGCGGGATACGCATTTAATAGCAACTAAACACAGATATGTATTGTTTGTATTTGTTTATGGTTTTGAGTTATGCCTGCAGTTCATACCAGCGGTATACATTATGTCCACCATAGGATTCATCCTATACACGATAAACAGCTGCAGTCATCCACACCGCAGGAGGGCGCTCAAGAGTTTTCAGTTGTCTTCCACTAAGCATGCTGAGGTTGAAGAACTACACAACAACGTGATAACATACATCTGGTGAGGTGCGATTCTTTTGATTTGAACTACAGTGACACTAACCAGCTATTAATGTGTTTATCTACTCATCAGCTACAAGTCAACACAGTCTGAGCTCAGGGAAATAAACATGAAGCTGCTGCTACTGCTTCATTCAGTCTCATGATACTGTAATAGTTTGCCGTAGGACTGTGTTAGCATGTAATTTCATATAAATAAATGTCTAAGCTTTTCTGGAAAAAGTGAAATAGTATTAATTTTGCCGAGGATTTTTGATCTAGTGGTAGGCGCCTATATTTGGATTAGTTTAGACTAAAGTCAGACTTTAGTCTGTGTATTTTGGTTTTAGTTATAGTTATAATTTAGTCATGGATTAAAATGATGTCAATTAATGGTTATAGTTAAAATTTTCATGTACAAAATGAACGGTACCCTCATGACCCTAATGATGAATAAGCTGGTATAGAAATTGACTGACTGAAAATAAACAGTGATCTGCATAAGTGTCATATTTTTTTGTGACTATGTAGGTATGATTAAAGGCAGTTTTGCTGTTTTTAGCTTTACTGAATAAGTTTACAAGTTCAAATCACATGGATGTAGGGCAGGAAAAGTCACTTAACATTATAATAGCAGTTTCATCTCATAAGGTCACTGTATTAATGTCATCCAGTCGTAGTGAGAAGTCCTGATGAGGTGATGCTGCATGTGTTGCGCCGTCGTCTGCAGAAGCCTCTCATCTCCACACGATGGACGCGTCTACACCCTTTCTGCTACTCCACCAAGCCTCAGTCCATCCAGGGCGAGGACTCTACAGAGACGCGCATGAACCCCCTGAACATCCAGATGTTGTCGAGGAACCTCCATGAGCAGATCTTCCGAGGGCTGCAGCCAGAGTATGACGAGGAGGAAGTGGAGCGCAGTATCAGGCACTTGCAGAAGCACCAGCTGTGGGGCAAGGAGACCTCCCTGATACCCGAGGTGGAGCTGAAGCTCGCCAAGATGTACGGCAAGAACATTGACGAGCACTTCCGGGTTTTGGCCCAGAAGCAGAGCCTCCCGTACCTGGAGGCTGCTAGCCAGCTGCAGCAGGAAGAGCTGCCGCCCATGCCTCAGGAGTGGACGTTCGAGGCTGGCTGGACTCACTACGGGCTGAACGGGGAGACTCAGAAGGTGGATTTCCCAGAGGAAACAGCGCTGGTGTTTGATGTGGAGGTTTGCATGGCAGAGGGACAGTGTCCCACTCTGGCTGTTGCTGTGTCTCCCACAAGCTGGTGAGGAAGGGTAAAGGCAGTGTTGTAGATAATGGAATGAATCATTAGCTTCATGTGGTGTTGTTGAATGACTGGTTTCCATTGCCCCACTACTGCTTACAAAATTACTAAAACCTTGCATATTTTCAGATATGGTATTTTCTTTTTATGTCTCACCTCTTGCTAGGTACTCCTGGTGCAGTAAGCGTCTGATCGAGGACCGCTACTCATGGTCCAACCAGATGACCCTCGCTGACCTCATCCCACTGGAGACGCCGATCAACAGCGCCCGGCCTCCTGGGGGTCAGTGGAAGGAGAGGCTCATAGTGGGTCACAATGTCAGTTTTGACCGATCTTACATCAAGGAGCAATACTTGCTAAAGGTATGAGTCGCGAGGCATGAGTTGTAAAATGAATAGAAAATATAGTCAAGACATTGACAAGGTTAGAAATAATGATTGGTATTTGAAATAATATTTTTTTCCTTCAAACTAAACTTTCATCAAAGGAAGGTCAGTTTTCTAGCTTCTCTAACCAGCTAAACTGTTTTCAGCTGTACTAAGATAATTGCACAAGGGTTTCCTAATCATCCATTAACCTTCTGACACAATGAGCAAACACATTGTACCATTAGAACATTGGAGTGATAGTTGCTTTAAATGAGCCTCTATACACCTATGTAGATATTACACCAAAAACCAAACATTTGCAACTAGAATAATCATTTACCACATTAGCAATGTATAGAGTGTATTTCTGATTAGTTTAAAGTTATCTTCATTGAAAATACGGTGCCTTTTCTTCAAAAATAAGAAAATTTGTAAGTGACCCCAAACTTTTGAACATTAGTGTATTTCTCAAATACATTTTTTTTTAAAGGGCTCTAAGGTACGCTTCATGGACACCATGAGCCTTCACATGGCCATCTCTGGCCTGACTGGTTTCCAGCGCACACTATGGATGGCCAGCAAGATGGGCAAGAAGAGAGGCCTCCAGGAGGTCAAAGATCACATTAAAAAATCCGGACAGAAAGCCGGACAGAAAAATAACGGACCAATGGTTTGTGTTATTTTTTTTCTACCAGCTACCCAGATGCATTATGAGTGGTAGTATTGCAGATCTGCTTTCGTTAAAAGCGTAAGGGCTTTTAAAGTGAGATCAGTTGGTTGGTTTTTGACATGTTTTCTTGCATATAGATTGGCTCCTGGGACTGGGTGAATATTAGCAGCATCAATAACCTGGCTGACGTCCACGCTCTGTATGTGGGAGGGCCGGCGCTGAAGAAAGAGGCCAGGGAGACCTTTGTAAAGGGCAGCATGATGGACGTCAGGAACAACTTCCAGGTTTGAGATTCATGATAATTCCCATGTTTGATTGTCTGTAATTTAAGGCCAAACGTTTCATCCTATTAGGTTTTTGAATGAAGTGCATTCATCATGAGGCTGGCCTGTGTTTTTGCCTGTGCTGCCCCCTACAGGAGTTGATGCAGTATTGCGCCTTGGATGTCCAGGCTACTCATCAAGTCTTCGTGGAACAACTCCCCCTCTTCATGGAGAGGTCTGCATGTCCCCACGCACCAACGTTTCCCTTTAATTCTTCCTGTTTATTGATTCACAAGCCTAGAATAATGACATTGATTTCAGCTACTCATGTCTCGCACAAGGTGCCCTCATCCTGTGACATTTGCGGGGATGCTAGAGATGGGTGTGAGTTACCTTCCTGTCAATCAAAACTGGGGACGTTACCTAGAGGACTCTCAGGACATTTATGAAGAGCTCCAGAGAGAACTAAAGAAGTCTCTGATGACTCTAGCGGACGATGCCTGCCAGCTCCTACAGGACGACAAGTAAGGCGCTGTCAGCATGTTAATATTTTATCTTTAAGTGATAAATTACAAAAAGAAGAGATTGATTTAAAAAAAAAACACCCTCATAGCATTAGTAGCTCATAGCATTCCAGTTCTGAGGTCCTTGCACTGGCTTCCTGTCTGTTTATAAAGCACTGGATGGTCTAGGGCCTGAGTATATCTCTGATCTGCTGATCCTTTATGAACCATCCAGACCTCTTAGATGGTCTGGGACATGTCTGCTCTCTGTTTCCAAAGTCAGAACTAAACATGGAGAAGCAGCGTTCAGTTTCTATGTCCCACACATCTGGAACAAACTCCCAGAGGACTGTAGGTCTGCTGCAACTCTCACTGATTTTAAGTCAGAATTGAAGACTTTTCTGTTTGCTGCTACTATTAATGATGTCATTCCTTAATTATTTTCCACTGCACTGTACATTTTTTTTATATCACTTTTAATTTTAATTTAAAATTTTACCCTTTTAATCAACTGTTGTTAAATTGTATCTTGATGCTTTTAATGTTTTTTTGTAAAGCACCCTGAATTACGTTGTTGTTGTAATGTACTATACAAATAAACTTGCCTTTCCCAGGTACAAAAATGATCCGTGGCTTTGGGATCTGGAGTGGGACGTGCAGGAGTTCAAGCTGAAGAAGATGCCGGTCCGCAAGAAGAAGCAAGCAGCTGAAACACGAACCGCGACTCCTCTTCCACACTGGGAAGAAGGTATATGCTCGGACCCTGCGCTATATTCATAGAGACATCATTTTATGTTAACTGTTGTCGTGATATCAGACCCAGGTCCACCATCTGAGGAGGAGATTGCAGGTCCCGACCCTGGCAGGCTGGCTATGGAGAAGCTGAAGGAAACTATGAATCGACTCCCCAAGAAGAGGCAACATCTGCCCGGGCACCCAGGGTGAGCTCAGCACCAGGCGACCACAGAGCCGCCCAGCGTCATTCATATCTTTATCATCTTGCTGATCTCCTTCCTCACTGCATCATCAGGTGGTATCGTAAGCTGTGTGAGAAGATGAGTGAGGAGGACAGCTGGTCGCCTGGAGCCAGCCTCATCAGCCTGCAGATGAGAGTGACTCCTAAACTGATGGGTCTGACCTGGGATGGATTCCCCCTGCATTACACAGAGGAACACGGGTGGGGCTACCTGGTCCCTGGACGCAGGGATAACCTGACTCTTCAGGAGGAGAACACAGGGCCGGTGTGTCCACACAGGTATCCATCATCATCCACTGCTCTCATATAGTAGGGTGCTGTCATAGAGGAGAGCAGGCGATTCATAACCTAGATAGTTACTAGTTTAGTCAATGAAACCTGGATGTTTCATTGACTGTTTAGCCTTAGTTAGAATTAGACGTTGGATTAAATTTGTTGTACATGTATAAAATGCACTTTATGTCTTCCACAGTACTATTGAAGGTATGTACAGGGAATATTGTGCTCAGAACAGCAAAGAGCAGCCTGACTACCCGGACAGCGACTCCTCAGATAGCCTCATGTGGACAGACAACACAGTCTGGGACAAGGTATATCTGCATAATGTAATATGACTCAATTGTTGCAGCAGGGTTTGAAATATCCAGCTAGAAAGATAGCAACTTCATGCTGTAGCCTACAGTGCACATACCTGAAATGTTTATTTTTTGTTTTTTCTTTATGTCTCTTTAAGGCCTCCAAACATAATCATCAAAGGAAACTATTTTTTAGACTTGGTAGTGATCAATGTTACTCTACATCTGTGTCTACATTGCAAGCAACCATGTTTAACATGCTTTTCATTGGGTATTGGTCTGATTATTGATCAGAGCCTTGTAGTCTTGAAAGATAGAATATTTCTAATGATAGAGATTTGTTTTTTAACCTCACTACAAGGTGGAGGAGTTCACTTCCCTGGAGAGTCTGATAGAGGAAAATGGTGTCATGACAAGGAAAATTGTGAAGAGGAAGAACAATGAGGTGAGTGAATTGTTCTTTTGTAGATGCTTTATCATCTTTTTTTAACCTCAATCATGGACACTTTTACACTGCACTGTAATTTCTTTACACCAGTTTTATAGTTATTGGCTTGTATATTGAAATAGTGCCCTCTGGTGTACTGACATTTTTATGTTACATCAATTTTTCTATTGAACTGTAGAAATGGAACTGAGTTGTGTGATGTGGTTTATGGTATACTTATTATTCTATATCAACAACAGTCGCAAGATCCACATGGTGTCCTGGACGAGAGTCAATGCCACTATCACCATGGAAACGGCCCCTACAATGATGTAGACATACCAGGCTGCTGGTTTTTCAAATTACCTCATAAGGTGAAGTAAAGTTTCACATTGTAGCTACATTGCACTACTTTGATTGTGTAATAGAACGTGTGTGTGTGTTTCAGGATGGTAATCACAACAATGTTGGCAGTCCTTTTTCAAAAGACTTCCTGCCCAACATGGAGGATGGGACCCTTCGGGCAGGGAGGGGTGGAACCAACGCTACACGTGCTCTGGAGATCAACAAAATGATGTCATTCTGGAGGAATGCACACAAACGTATAAGGTATCCTCGTGTTTCACCTTAAACTTGCTAATCACGATCAGTTTTGTTAACATAAAAATGATTAATACATGATTTGTCTTCTCTCAGCTCTCAGATGGTTGTCAGGCTGCGAAAGGGAGAACTCCCTCGATTTGTCAGCAGGTTTGTCTGATACATCAGTAGCTCCACTGTGTTTATTGATGAGCCGTATAGTAACAAAAGTCACTCAATCTTCCTCTCTCCCAAGAAACAAAGAGTATGATGAAGAGGGGCAGTATGGAGCCATATTACCCAGGGTCATCACCGCGGGAACCGTAACCCGGCGAGCTGTGGAGCCAACGTGGCTGACTGCCAGTAATGCACGAGTAAGCCTGCAGGACAAAAAAGACAAACATAAAGTGGCTAATATCAGACAGTAGAGGAACAGCGTTTGTATTGAGGCTTTTATGTCCACAGAGGGACCGTGTCGGCAGCGAGCTGAAGGCGATGGTGCAGGTGCCACCTGGATACCACCTGGTGGGAGCAGACGTAGACTCCCAGGAGCTGTGGATCGCTGCTGTACTCGGAGAGGCTCACTTTGCTCGGATGCACGGTGAGATTTGATCCCAGCCAAATCCTATTTACCTTAAAGGTAGAGTGACTGGTCCTGGAAAAAATGGTGTGAGCATGCAGCATTTAGAATAAAAGAAACATTCAAAAGTCCAAACCCCCTTTTTTCAGACTAAAGCCACACCTCCAGTGTACAGGAACATGCATTGCATGTTCCTGAGAGTTTGTGAGTGCTACGCTGCATCAGTTTGACAGAGGCAGTGGTGACAGACAGTGGCGTATAGTAGTTTTAACTTGAATCAGTCATGCAGTAATTGTCTCCTTGCTTCTAACATTTAAACTATTTCTGCTATTTGGAACCTGACAATTCAATTGAGGAAATCCGACATAGCGACTTGGTAACGGTAATGTTTACAACACGACTGTCATGCTTTGAAAATTACATGATTGAATCAGGGACATCCCTAATTGAAATTACAATCTAGTGCCAGAAAACAAAGAATGCTTTGAAAAAAACTAAATAATTGTATTTTGAGGTGAATTATCATACACTTGTAATAACCAAAATTACTGATGGGAAATTACAAAATACTTATGCCCGTCCCCCTGCCTGATGATGGTAATTATAATACAATGATTATTATTAATTGTCTTTTGTGCAAGGTCTAGGAAAATTGTCAATTATCAAATCCAGTGTAACTGATTACAAGGGTGTAGGAAGCATTTGAAATATGGGGCAATATAATAGAGAGGTCTTGGAGTCATTTAATAATAATTAAGTAATATACAGAAACATTTTTTTCTTAAAAAGTACCAGCTGCCAGGTTATAAATAAAATGATGTGCATATAACACACATATTAAAATTCAAACAGTGCCTGCTGCCAGGTTATAACATAAAATATTATGTATAAAAAATAACTAAGAAGTAAGAAGTAAAAGTAAAATAAATAAGTAAAGGGGGAAATGGAAGTTGAGTTTAATAGACAAACCACCACCCTATAATGTTCAATGTAAAGCTTGTGTAACAATGATTGACTAGAGTTGATTCAGTCCTGTCCATCCCACAGGTTACTATTGTTTTCTGTATATTTTGGGGAATTTCATGAATTGGTTTCAATCTGGCTGTGAATGGGATTTTAAGCAATTTGATAAAAAACACAGCCTGAACACAGCAGAGACATTGTCCTGTCTCTGCTGTGTTCAGGCTGCACTGCGTTTGGCTGGATGACTCTTCAGGGGAAGAAGAGTCAGGGCACGGACCTGCACAGCCGCACCGCTGATGCTGTCGGCATCAGCCGGGAACACGCCAAGGTGTTTAACTATGGACGCATCTACGGCGCAGGGCAGCCGTTTGCTGAGAGGCTGCTGATGCAGTTCAACCATCGCCTCGGCCAGACAGAAGCTGCTAGTAAGGCCAAGCAGATGTACGCTTTGACAAAGGGTATTCGCAGGTACATGCCCGCTTTATTGCAGCATTAGTTGTTGGTGCAAAGGTTTGTGCAGTTGAGTTTTCATGCTGCATGTTTGTGTTTTTTTTTGCCAGATACCATCTGTCAGAGGATGGTGAGTGGCTGGTCAGTGAACTGGACATAGACGTGGAAAGGGAGGAAGACGGAAGCGTCTCACTGCAGGAGTTGCGCAGGATCACTAGACTGGCCTCACAGAGGTGAGAGAGCAAGTCAACACTATGACACACGTCCACAACCAGTTGTGAGGAGCCTATGGGGGTCACAGTAAAATTGTCCTGCTTTCTCCCAGTTGCTTATTTCCTTGATTTGTTTCTCTCTCTCTTTGTGCATCATCCCTTTAAGCTCTCGGCGGCGGAAGTGGGATATGGTCAGCAAACGGCTTTGGTCTGGGGGAACAGAGTCTGACATGTTCAATAAACTGGAGAGTATCGCTCATTCAGCCCAGCCGGTCACTCCTGTACTCGGCTGCAGGATCAGCAGAGCTCTGGAGCCCAGTGCAGTGAAGGATGAGGTGAGGTGATGTTGATGCGTAGCAGTAACTATCAGATATGGCCACGTCTGTCAAAAATTATAAGTATATGGAGATTTGATGTTTATAGTCTTTTATGATTTTACTGTCTTAGTGATATGACCACTTTTTATGAATAACTACTCAGAGCTAAATTGTATTTATAAAAATTCCATTTTATTTGCATTTGCCTCTTTGTTCTAATGTAGAACTTTAAGACACATGGGTAACACTTTACTCAAAAGGTGAGTTCATAACATATTGTCATAAACTGCACATAAAGCATTCATGACTGTTTTCATGAGACATGACTCTACATTCATACCAAACCATTCAAGAACGTGGAAGACATAAATGACAATTTTTCAAATTAAAAGTCCAATAATTGTAAAGCAGCATTGCCATTTTTGATCCAAATGTCCAACTGGTCAATGGGTTAACTCCATTCAGCTGACCTGTATTTGTGTAACCTGGAACAGTTACTTTCCCAGTAGCAAAAGATCATCTGCAAAGGTTACATTATAAAACAAATACATTCCTATGAAACAAAGATTATTTGCTTGACCATGTTGTCATTTTGACACTGGACTAGCCCGTTGACTCAGATGTTATAATTAGAGGTTTAGAACAAAAACAGTAATGCTGATTTGCGATTGTTGGACTTTTAATGAAAGTTTTGGTATGAATGTTGAATCATGTTGTATGATGAATGTTTCATGTGTAGTTTATGATCCTGCTGTGCTATATATGCTATGTACTCACCTATCAAGTAGTGTTAAAGAAATGTGTAAAATGGATCTTTACATGTGTCTGGATTTCTTTTGGCAGTTTATCACCAGCAGAGTGAACTGGGTGGTCCAGAGCTCAGCGGTGGACTACCTGCATCTGATGCTGGTGGCTATGAAATGGCTCTTTGAGGAGTATGACATCGACGGCCGTTTCTGCATCAGCATCCATGATGAGGTACGGTACCTCGTCCGTAGTGAAGACCGTTACAGAGCAGCTCTCGCACTCCAGATCACCAACCTGCTGACGAGGTTTGTTACGGCTCCCTGACAGAAATATCCACCCTGGAATGAACAAGTAATTCAGAGGTCTTTGTAATGACGTGTGTCCATCTCCCACAGGTCTATGTTCGCCCATGCATTAGGCATTTCAGACCTTCCACAGTCGGTAGCTTTCTTCAGTGCAGTCGACATTGACCAGTGTCTGAGGAAGGAGGTCACCATGGACTGCGTGACCCCCTCTAATCCCACAGGTTTGGAGAGAAAATACAACCTTTCACCTGGTGAGTGCTGAACAATCATAACAGTTATGTCAGTTTTATTTAACGGTGGTGTGATACATACGTGGATGCACTTACATTGAATATAATGCACTATCTTAAAACGTGTGTTTTGAAAAAAGAAAAAGGTGGGAGGTCAGATTGAAACCTACAGGAAACTAGTTAATTTCACCATCTGTTAATTTAATTTTAATAGACTGTGAATGGTAATTGGGTTAGTTTTTTGCGTGACCTCACAAACACTACAGAGGAAAAATTACCAGGCTGAAAGGAGTTATGAATTGGATAATAATTGGTAAGTGTATTTATTTATGTGATTGAACTATGAAATTCCTTCAGTGTTGTGTAGCAAAGACTGGCAACTAAAATTAGAATTTTTCTAAATACTATGTTGTTACAGTCATGGTAACAATAACATAAGCACTGATGTGCAAAACAGCAGGCAGGACCAGATCATGCACTTATTTAAATCAGAGTTGCAGAAAGTCAGACTATTTTTAACTTTGGTTGCTCCTTGACAAATCATCACACAGTGTAACACAGAAATTATATATACATAGTATTAGAAATACATGCCATGTACAGAATACAAAACCTTTAAACTATAGGGACACAAACAGATTATTAAATAATGTGTGTAAACTTTCTACAGGTGAAGCCTTGGACATCTACCAAATCATTGACACCACTAAAGGCTCATTGAACAAAGGAAGGTAGCACTTCGAGGGCCAAGCTCTGTTCCTCAGAACAACAATACAAATACACAACAGCCAGGAGACTCATCAGCAGCTGGTCCAGTTCAAGATGAGTGAGGAATCTGGAGAAGCATCTGCATAAGAGAGGAGTGAAGCTGTCAGCTCATTGCTTTCTCTTCTTCTGTTTGGGTTCTTGCGTCTCCTCTGCGTCCTGTGACTCTGTGGTCTGAAAGAATTAGAAGAAGCAGATATTAAATACTGAATGGATGCATCCCAGAGAGGAACATTCCAACAGTTACCTCTGACTTTAAGATCAGCTTTATTGACTGATGTGATAAAGGGAAAGGACTATGTCAAGTGAAGGTAGTATTATTGGTCGTTTGGGAAGCTGCCATGTTTAATACAGCACTTACCTCCTGACTGTCCTGCTCCTGCAGGGCTGCGTCCAGAGTAGCAGTGTTGATGCGAAAGTCTCTTGAGGTGCTCAGCTTCATGTACTGCATCAAATTTACCTGGACAATTAACATGCACATGGATGTTGTTGAAATATTGTGTTAAAATTGATGACACTGTACAAATATTGTTCAAGGAGGTTACAGCTGTGTGTTTTACATGGATCTTGGCAGCTCACACAAACCTTTGACTTCTTTGAGAGTGTGATGAGGTATTTCTCATACTGTTCAATGCTGAAGATCAAGTTAGGAATGCCTGTTGTCTCACGTAGAACCTTTGCCTACAAAAGAAAAGAACAGATCTAGACCCAATAAAACCAATCGTTTAACTTGCAGTGTTCTATTAATATTCTATTACATAATTATAGGGGAGAAACATCCTTACAGAAGCAGCAGTGTTCACCTCACTCCTTTTCTTTTTCTTCTTGTCATCTGTCCCACCACTGGATTCTCCATTCTAGCAGATAAAACACATTTAAAAAAAAAAATTCAAACATTCCCTGTTAAAAATGGAATAGTTGTGAGGAGTCTACAGATTAAAACAAACAGTATTTGTACCTGTACATATGAGATGAAACCATAGCACTGTGGAGTCAGGTGGGATCCAGACAGTTTGACCTGCACACACGATACAGAAACCGTACATTTGCATGACATCAGAAACACATTTGGAGACCCAAAATATATTCCAATCCCCCACTCACCAGCTTCTCAATGCGTGCAGGTAGTGCACCAGGCTGGCTGCTGCACTTGTGGATGTACTGATACAGGATGTGGAGAAAAGAAATTGTCACAGTGGGCAAATACAAAAATGAGATAGAAAGCGAATAGTGGACAAAAACGTACATATTTGACCAGGGTGGTGAGGGTGGTGTATGTGCGACTCAGCTCTTTCAGTAGTGTAACCATGCAGGCTCCAGGCAGCAGGGCTGTCTGGACCAGCTCGTTTAAAGCTGTCAAAAGGGTCCCAAGCTGCAAAGTCACAGCTTTCTCCACCGGATCCTGCTGGCCTATGTTCTGTGTGGCCTCTTCTACGCAACAGTGACAGAACATCACAGAAGGTTTATGACACAGATGCATCCCTGCCCTTGTCTCCTCTCAACTCACACCATTAATCAGAGCGAGCATCATGTGTAATAGGCTTCGTACCGGAGACCGATTTTTCAGAGGCCGCCTGGTTTTTCTTTCTGGCGATCAGCCAGTCCACTTCATCAAGCACCTTGTCAACTTGAGACAGGACCAGAAGCTAGGAAAGTGATTCAAATGATGAAGATGGAATGCAACAAGCAACAGTTTCAAGGTTTTCTGTAAACATAAGTCAAAAGCATCAGGTCACAAAATGAAGGGGAAAAAAAACAGTGCTCACTGTTGCTGTTGTTGCAGTCTTCATGTTGATAATACCAAAGTGAGACTGTTTTTCCACCTCACCTTCCTGATAATAGAGGAAAAAAGGCACATTGACAAACAGGAAGTTACAATAGGCATCCAAAAACCCTTAAATAAGGTGTTTGAATCTGCCCAAATTATATTAGCTATTTTATACAGACAACCAAGAGACCAACCAAGCACAACTATTGTTTTTCTTTTCTTTACTTAAGATATATTTATGGACATGATTATTGTTTTTGTTTTGTAAAAAACAATCAAATATATACAAACTTTAAATTACTGTGTGGCTGCCCCATTTTTCACAATTAAATTATTACTTTTCGGGTATCGACTAATGCCTCCTACTGCCTTCCGATTGTTTTCAAGCTGCTTATGAATGTGTTACCTCATTATTATCTCCTAGTTCGCTGTGGATGTCTTGACAGAGTTCCAGCAACAAGCTCACGGGACTCTTATAGAGAACTTGCAGGTTGAACAAAAGCGAGAGCAGCCCCTTGGAGAACGCAGAATCCTCTGAGAGGGATACAGAGTCCTCAGAAGATTATCAAGCCAAACCTAACACAGGGTTAATTCAGCTGTTACTTACCAAAACTGGTCTCCTTGCAAATTTTTACAGTCCATGTGATCATCTGAACAAACTGTTGGGTAGATGAAAACGTGTTAGCAGAAGTACCGTTAGCTTTGTCCTGTGAAGCACATAGGACTGCACCAACCTGTTGGGACGAGGGCTTTAGCTGGCAGGAGAGCACGCTTAAGATGCTGACTAACAGCTGAGCCTCTTTGCTGTGAAATTCCTCCTCTCCTCTATTTAGCTGAGTGAACAGCGCCCTCTGTTGACAAAAAGAAAGATGGATTGTTGGTTGATATTCTTGGATGGGGCAGAAAGAACAAGAGATACAGATGTGTCCAAATGCACCTGAAACTGTCTGATGTAAAACAAGTTGATCTCTGAGACATCCTCACTGTTGTCATCTTGCTCTGCATTGTCTTGGGAGTTCTCTGTGAAAATAACAAAAAAACAAATTGTCACACACACAGGAATAACGTCAGGAAAGGACCTTTAATTCGCTATTTTTGTAGTTTGTTTCTCTAACCCATTGCAGAAAGGAGCTGGGTCATCTTGTGTGGGTGGTGCTGCTGGCAGGTTGTGAAGATTCTGAGCAGACCTTCCAGACACAGCTGGGACACACTGCACCGCTTCTCCTTCTTCCCTGCGTCCTCCACCACGCTGGGGATGTTGGTGTAGCGCCACATCAGCACACTGGAAAGACCAGTAGACAAAAGACAGGTCTGTCAGTGGTCAAACTATATCACAAAGAGCAAAGTCATGAACAGTCTAATTATATGCTGCAATTTGAGCCATGGATTCCTACCTTGTCATGTCACAGAGGAAGGTGAAAGTCTTGTCTGTGTTCTGTCCATCTGGGCCGTCTGTGTGTCCTGTTTCCTCCAGCTGCTGAATCTTCTGCACAGCCATGTTTACTGAATAACGCACAAATTCTCCACTAGAACGCAGAACGGAGAGAGCCTCCTCCCTGCTCTGAGTACTGTCTCTGAAAAGAGAAAAGAAAAAGCATTTGTCCCATTTAGTTACACTTCCCATACACTTCACTTATATCCTAAATGAATACAAGATTACATTTCAGATGTATTATAGTGATTTTATTTCATAAATGTAATCTTTATTATTTTTACTAGATAAAAGTTAACAGCAATGTTTGTCCCCAGAGAAGATTTACCTGAAGAGCACAGTGAGGAGAGTTGATATGAAGCCCAGAGACAGTAAACTGCGATGGGCCTTATTTGAGGGCACACGACCTTTTCCAGATTTCTCCTTCAGGATCTCAGACAGCTTGTGGTAGCGGTTGAACAGCTCCATGAGCTCCTCGAAGTGGGTTTTACTGCAAATATATGAATGATAATAATAACACGGAATGGAACAGGGGTTGGCAGGAGAAAGCGAGTAAATTCACGACATAAGAACATTCATGTTATAAAATAGCCACGGCATACAAAGAAAGAAGGTTGTTACCTGTAATTGGCTTTGATGAAGTTGTACTCTATAAGGACCTCATACACTCCCATCACTAGCACAGCATAGATGTTATTTTTCACCCCAACACTGGATCCCATGGAGAACTCTGCTGACTTGTCCTGATGAACAGACAGACAGTGTAGGTCTTTAGACAGGACTTCCACTGTCATAACAATAAATGGGAAGAGTAGCACAACGACTGAATACTTTTTGCTGTTATAGAAGTCTACATGAAAATATTCCATCACTTTGATTGTTATGAAATTCTTATTTGCTTCATGTCATCCAGAATTTCATATTTTCCTTGTGGTCCCCACAGTACTTGTGTGTCATTTTTTTTTTTTTTTTTTACCAATGTGTCATGAATACATACCAGTTCAAAGTCCTCCAGTTCACTCTTGATCATGCGTCTTGTCATGCTCTCTAGGATTGTCTGCAGTTCAGACTGGTATCCCTCCTCCTCTTCCTCATCATCATCACTATCACCAGCGTTGTGGTTTGCTGAGCGCCGTGCGTTTTGCAGCCACAGCAGGCAGTGCACAGTACAGCTCACCAGATGAGCCTTAGAGGAGACAAACGCTATTTAGAGAACGAACACGTTAAAAATATCCATGCTGAAATAGGTGCCCACAGTCACAAAAAGTACCAATGGCTCCTGGAGGAAGACTTGGTCTCCATGAGCAGTGATACATGGCTCCAGTTTCACAGGAGGCAGGAGGTCTTCCTCGGGTTCATAGTATCGCCTCAGCTAAAGATACAAAAACATGACATAGAGCTATCCATGCATGTATAGAAATATGTAAGCAACAGGTAATTATTAGGGGTAGGACATTAACACCTTAATTACGATGAATTAATTACAAAGAAAATAACATGTAAAAAATACGCATTTTATCGCAGCTTCAGCAGGTTCTGATTCGAGTGCAAACAACAGCCCGAACCCAAACAAATGACGGATTTCATCAGGAAGAAAATGAGTGAGTCAACATCGGAAACACTGAGGAATTTCCCAGGAATTTCAACAATTATCAGTGGTTGAAAATAAGGGTTTAGAAAATGTGCTACAGCTAGCAAATAAAATTGGTTTACATCAAGTAAATGTTGCGTTTAGGGCAAATATTGTTATGCGATTAATTAATTACAAATTGATTAAACAACTTTTTTTTGTTTAATCAAATCCAACCCCTAGTAATTATGCATAAAACAGTAGGCACTTACTACACACGCATACATACCTGTGAGAAAAGAGTCTGCATGATGGAACTTGCAAGTTGAGAGTTACGACGGAGAACATCATAGAAACCCTGAAACAGTCAACAGTTCTCAGTAAAACGTCTATCAAAACATTATATAATAGGTGTGGCTGGACAGATTAATTTTCAACGATTATCAGGGTTTCCTATCAAATGTGTTTAGTGAAAAGAACGGTGGAATGAAACACACTGTTCCTCTGCTTAATACCATAATTCATTCCTAAACGTGGCATAGAAAGGAAACCACTCACCTCATAGAGCATAAGGCGTACATCAGCCTGCTGCCCCAAGCAGCGGCGGAGGCTGCTGAGGATCTCCAGACAGAACGCTTCATTGGCAGCAGAGTTGTAACGAGCATGAACGTCCACATGGACCTTTTCAGGGGTTCAAGTAGACAGTTACTACAAGACACAAATGATGAGACCATGTTTTTACAGATGCAAAAGCTTTACACCGCCACATATACCTGACTAGAGGAGATTGCCTGGCTACACTGGCTCGAGGCCAAGCTGCCCAACACTTTGAAGTTCTTCAGAAGCAACAAGAAGCCAGTCACTGCAGATTTCCTTCCATCCAGTTGGCTAACAGGGTTATTTAAGGGGGAGAACACTGTCAGATATTAACTATCAGATATTAGTTGGAGGTGTTAAACAGTCTTTTTCATTTTAAAAATATGTTAACCTCTCAAAATGCATTAATCAAAGCTTAATACATAAATCTTGTTTAATTGTATAGTAACATATGAATGTGCTGAAACAATGTACACACCTGGAAAACATGGCTTTGCGGAGAACTAGGATCAATGAATCTTTCAAGGACATACTCACTTTAAGCAGAGGCTGGAAGTCAAACAAATAAAAAGGTTTAAAAGGTAACAAAACATCTAGTGTGTGTGTGTGTGTGTGTGTTTAGGTACCTGGACAGCCTTGAGTAGGCCCTGAACAGTGGCCAAGGGAAGGTATGACAGGTGGTCAAATGTCTCTGTCACCTTTGAGGATGACTCCAGGAGGATCATGGGAGCAGAGACCACGATGTCAGAGAAAAGGTCTGATGATAATGATGCATGTGCAAAGACAAAAGAATAAAATCTAGTCTCTCGTTTTACTGATTGGTCACTGTTGCACATTTGAATATTTGGATGAATACCAGAAAGATGTGTTACCCAAGTAATGGCTGACAGGTGAGGCCGTCTTGGTGACCAGTCGACTCAGAACTTGCTCCAGTATCTCACCTCTGATAGGCTCGTGCATCTTATTGTGAAACAAACACATTTCTCCAGTGAAAAAAATACAATATACACACATAATCCATATTAGATGCATAATTTAAATATCAATAATTATACAAACTAAAAACAAAATATTACCTTGAAGCCCTGCAAGAGAACCTGACCTCCCAGCTTACAGGCCAGCTGAGTGGGGGTCCTGGCCACAGTAGTGGACCCTTCAGTAGTTTTGCCAAATGGTCCAGGTTTGGGTCCAAATGTGTCCATGAGGAAGAATCCCAGCTGCACCAGCCCCTGGGTTACATGATCCCAACCAAACACACTGCATAGGTGGAAGTGTACAATTAATGAGAGTTGAAACAATACAAGGTCATCACAGGTTTAGAATCATCCAAACAACCATTTTAAACAACAATGAATAAAGAATCAAATATAGCAGAATCTGATGGATTTTACTGTTAATGACATAATTTATATATTTATATTAACTATAATATTGTCTCAATTTACACAACAACTTTAAGAACACCTTTTCATGCTGGTGTCGCTGTGCATAAAAACTAATATACACAGAACAGAAACTATACATGGTCTGTATAGGAGCAGTAACATTAGTGATGCTCATACCTGTTCTTCACTGTGTCTAGTATCATCTGAGCCACGCTACAGTGTCCTGGCAGTAGGTCCTGCAGGAACTTTGACCCCTGCTGCAGCTGTTCATCCTTGAAGCTCTTTATGATCGCCCCCTTCAAAAGTTCAAACACCTACAAACAGCAGAAAGAAAAGAAAAAAATGAGTGAACAAGACAGGCCAATTTTAATAAGATTCACGTGAGTTTAGATTTCTTACCTGCGCCTCGTAGCGCTGGATACGTGCCACCGAGAGTAACAGGGCAACACTGAAAGGACACAGGTGGCCATAGGATGTCTAAAAAAATGTAATTCAAGATTTATTGCATACTCTGCAGTAAGCATCTAATTAAACTTTCCAAAAAAAGGCAATTAAAAAGAACAACAAATCACAACCTTACAACTTTTAAGGAATTCTCTCCCGAGTTCATGGTCAAGTCTTATAGCAAAGACGATGTGGAGAATAGCGGTGCCCTCCACATGTCTCAGCTGGTCCTGTGGAATGGACTGAATCTCTAAATCCAGGCTCCTGAGAGAACCAAAGACAATAAATATCATTTAATGGACAGCGGGCAGTGATAATTAGGAGGTAGCTGTACATGTTTAGGTCACTCACTCGCCGTGTTTCTGCTCCTCTTCCTGCCGAAGGTCTTGCTCCTTGAAATAACCAATGATTCCGTCCAGGATCTGTTTCTTACAACCCTGGAAGGAGAAAAAGGGAATTAGATACTGAACAAGAAAGAGGGAACACGGGATAAATTGCACACATGCACACACACCTTTGCTGCTAACAGCAGCAGCTGGTAAACTAGCGGTGGGATCTCTTGCAAATCTAGTTTGCTGAACATCCGCACTACTTTCTCCACCAGGAATTGCAGCTCCTCTGATGACAAGGGCACATCCCTAAAACAATGCAGATACAAAAACAAACCTAGAATATTCACCTTGAGACCACTGTGGAATCAATAAAAAAGGAAAGATTAAAGCTACGGCTATTATTGCAGGAAACAGAACTGTGTAAGAAGATGATGTCAATGGTGTTACCTGAACATGGTCGTCAGGTGTATAACACATTGTGGATCCCATCTGCATAAAAAAGATTAATACAAACATCTTATGATTTTCTATTTGTTGCACTGGTAACCATCGACATCAAACAATTCTAGAATGGAAGCCTTTTTAGAAAAAAAAGCAACACAATTCATTTGAACAACTAGTACAATGCCTGTTTGAAACAGGGCAGTGAGATCTCTGCAGACCTCACACATTACGATACTATAACTATACAAATAATCCGGTCTGGCTGGCTACATTATCATTTCTGCTACATGGGGGGAAAAAACACTTTGGCTTGTTAGTATTTCTTTACATCACAATTGTCTTGGCAGTGCTAAGCCCAAGATGCAGCAGTGTCTTTACAAAGTTATGTTTTGTGGTGGCACAAAACACAACTTTGCATTAAAAAATTAAGAAATATTGTGTCCTCACCTGCTTGAGCAGAGGCTGTTGATGAGCTGTTTCTTGTATGCATCACCACTGAGTTCACCTAAAGTAAGAATATAACAAAATAAAATGCATTTGATGTGAAATAAACAAAGTTACCCAGGTGAGTAACGCCCACTCACCTTCTCCATATGACAAGGCTTCACAGGCTGCCAGGGCAGTCAGCACAGTAGGAAATAGCTCCAGGGATTTCCCACTGCCCATTTTCCCCACTTTAATGGCTTCAACAAACAGAGATGCCAGTTGTGCCAGCGAGGGTCCAGACAGTGTGTGAGTCTGTGTAGAATATTTAAGATGAAAAACGGCAATCAGAAACTATTTCATTTGTGTCTGTGGCAAAAAGGACGTTATGAACAAAGGAAATGGAGAAAAGGAAAATATATCATATCTAAATGCATGTCAAACATGTTTAAGTTAGGACTACAACTCGGTAGAGGATACTTGAAATCTTTTGAAAAAAATAAATTGAGTGTAGATTATATATCTGGGAGCTGCAATAATATGCTGTGATACTGAATAAAATATTCTGTAATCACTCCTACATCAACACATTTTATCATTATAATGATAACGTCTTTTAACAATCCATCAATGCAGCTAAAAAGTGCCATGTTGTAATTTAATTTCTCATTCACATCTGGAGCATATAATCACCATCTGTACAATACTGTACTTTATGCAGCTGTAGTGTGGAAAATACACTGTGACAATCAGGTGGTCCAGGTGCTGTGGGCAATACTTCCAAGACAGAATAGGGACACATCATCCACTAGATCCCAGCAGCTATACAAGAACAAGCACTGTTGTGATTTCTTCTTATTGGTCTGTTTTCTGTGATAGCACTTTTTTAAAAGACTGAGATAAATGATTTTAGTTATATGTGCAAATTTTACTGCAATATATTGTTACTGTGTTATATAAAAAATAAATCTTAATGTGTTGTTGAATGGGAAATCATTATTAATTGATAAACTCCCCCTAAAATAAAGTTTTGAAAATCCCAGAAAGACCCTGAATATGACATTGTACCTTGAGACGAAATTGGAGTATGCTCCTGTATGAACAGGTCATTTAAAAGAGCTTCATAATCAGACATTTTACCTCCAGCATCATCAGTCCAATGATATCAGCTGCCACCTCAACCTGGAGGTCACCAGACTCACACAGGGGGATGCAGTGTTGATAAATCAGGAATCTGCGCTTTGACCCTTCAGTGGAACTGGGAGGAGAACCTAAAGCAATATTATACAACGTGGATAGGAAAGGCGCTTTTAATGCACTGGCAGTCATATATGAGAGTAAAACTAACGCAGATCATAAATGTTTTAAAGAGGCCGACTGGAGATAACAGCTGATATTTAATGGCACTGACATATAACCAAGAGTCTCACCTTTAAATATGCCTTTTATCATGGTACCAGCCTTTTTACCCTTCAGGGCACTGTTGGTAATGGCAGCAATCAGCTAGAAAGGAGAAAGAAGCATTTTATAAGCTATCAGGCAAGATCTATCTGACAAGTTGTTTTCTACTTAAGAAATAAGATAAAGTTCACAAATGAGAATTGTCAGCAGGTGTGTATGAGTATGAGTGTGCAAGCAAATGTGGGTCTGCACTACGGAGACAGTATATAACATTGTATTCCATGTATTGTCCCTTCAATATTCAGAACATGTGGAGTTGCCTCCAGCAATTACACATGGAAGAAGCAGAGGGATTTTATTTTGAAAAACAAAAGTTGCAAATCATGTGTGTTGACTGAGCAGGTATTATATCACAGAGAAAAGTGGATATACAGGAGAATAAGAACCAATACATAATATAGAGCCAGGCGACACTGTGGTGCTCAAAGTTTCCGGTGGAATGATTCCAGATTTAACTTGTCCTCCTAATGTTTAAACGAATCCTCAAGTTAAGTCATCTGTGATGTTACCTGGTCATTAGTGAGGGAGGACAAGTACTTCTGGAGTTCAGCAGTTCTGTCTTCATCTGACAGGGACACGATTTTCTCCATTTCCGCCTTCATGATAAAGTCTGATGGTAAATTACTGTCGATCTTTTGTTTTCAACCTCAGTAAGTTTGACAGTTTTCGTTACTGTTAAACGTTCCGTTAGTTTCATGGGTAACAGCTTTTCTTCTACTCGTCGGTCGTATAGCTCACCTTAATATTATACATATTTAACTTAATTTGATTTAATTTTAACTCTATTTAACGCGGGTTGCTATTATAGTCAGTGAAAACGCAAAGCGCAGCCTCTTGAATCGCAGGGAACGCTTTCATAATATTTAGAAAATTTCCCGCCGGCGACCACTTCCTGTTGTGCGTCACGGATGCCATGTCCGGGTAGCAACATCCCACAATCACAGCATTCAATAATCGCCTTCACAATTAAAATTAATATTAAATACACTTATTATAGTCAAATAATTAAGAGATTACATGCAATATCTTTGATGTTACGCGGCATTACTTACTATGATGATCTATCCGTTTTATTGATAGTCACAAGACAACGTTTGACAAAAAAACTTCATTTGTACAGACCTGTCTACCTCGCTGCCGCCTCTGGTCATGAGGGCTCTAGTGGCTGTTTAGAACTGATAGAAGATTATCACGTTTTGATTGATGAGTAACGATTTATCAATACTTTAATATAGTGGTGTGTTATAGAATGAAACATATAACATTTATTTAGGCTTTACATACAGAATCAGTTGCTTTACATTGTATAGTAACACTGGTCACATATACACACAAAAAGTGGAACGATGCATATCATTTTGGAAAATTTAAATTCATGTTTCAACAGGATGACTCCAAACTACTATTCAATTGTGATCACATAAATTGCATCTTCTAGCACACCTTTTTTTCCATGGAAACTATTGCCTTAAACATACATACCCTGATTACCAGATAATCTCACTCACATCTCACCTGTTCAAATGCCATCTATTGGCAAAACACTTCAATCACGTGTCAGAGCATAAACAAGGCCTCTGGTTACCTCAACGGTGACAAAAATGGAGAAGCATGACAACAGAGGAAGATTTGATTTGTTTCATTAACCTTTTTGAATTTGTGCACTGATTTCATCATTACATACCCAGACAGACATGTTTAATTCATTTGTTGGTTCAGTTTTTGTGAGTTTTGCCAGAATAGGAAATATTTGTGTATCTCAGAACTCAATAATGTTTCAGTATAAGCTGTATGGTTGTGAGTTTAGATCAACTGGAGCACATTGAATATTGTGCCTTGTGTCCTAGTCCGATACAATGCAACATCTATATGATATGTTCACAATATTACAATCTGCCATCAATCTTTATATTGTATCATAAATGGCTTCCAATTTGTGGCCACCTCAATGTGACTTGTAGATTTACCAAAGAGTCAACAGTGTGCAAGAATGAGGTTGAAGATGAAGGTAGATGAAGAAGAGATCTGAAGCTGGACTCCACTGAAGAAACTCCTAAGAGTGGGATTTCTTTTTTCAAACCAGGATATCCAACAGTTCCTGGATGACCTGGAGACACCTGGCTCTGTAGCTCATATATTGTTTGACCTCAGCATCTGTCAGGTTAACTTTGGTGATTTTCTGTCTTGAGAATGTGGCAGGGCTGCTCACACACAGGTAGCGTCTCGCATTGTGGTTCATCCACCTTTTTAATCATCATTCACCTTTTTAATCATCATTTACTTTTTCAGACTGGTCCATCAGTGAGGTCCATGGTAGTACTACTATTGATCGGTAGCACCGATCAATAGTAGTTCTGTTTGATTGTTCTCGTTAATTGAAGTTATTTGTTCTTTTAGAGAGGAGGGGAAATGAGAAAAAGATCCGATGGAGCAAGAAGAAAAGAGACGATATGCACTGTGAAACTTCTCATTAAAATATATATTTACATTATTTTGATGTCATTATCAGATTTAATATATCTTTAGCATTATCAGTTCAGCAGGATTTTGAGGCTATTAACTGATTTTCCTACTCATCTGTCTTCATTTATTTCCAGTGTGGATGAGCTCCAGATGTTTCATCATCTGCAGCAGCATCATAACAGTTTTCTGTTCTCAAGATGATCCTTTGTCATCACAAGGATTTAGCTGGATTCCAACATCTCAGCACAGTCTGCAAAAGTTTTACAGCTGCATTTATCATGCTTTACATGGAAATATGAAATGTAAATCACTAGAATATCTTTCCAACCCTTTGGGTACGTTAACATTTTCTCCAACCCCTAAAGGATTCAAACATTGTTTTATCTGTATTATATTCATACATATACAGATATAAATCCACAATTAAACTCTCTGTGTCATAAACTCATTTTACTCATTTTTTAAAAACGTTTTTGTCTTACATATCTTAAAAGCATAAAGGTTTACATTTTCTAAAAGAACTTATAATCCCAGAGTGCTCCCCACCCATATTTCCAAATTCAAAGCATTTGTCATGTGCACAGTGTAGAAACTGTACAATGAAATTCTTCCTTGCTGTTCACATGAATGCCATATCAATAAAAATAAGGTATTAAAGTTAAGATAAAATATCACACAAGTAACAGACTATAAGATATAAGTAGGCGGATTATGTACAGATATTTACAAGTAAACAGGAAGAAGAATAAATAAGATATGTGCAAGGTGGAATGAGCAGTATGAATAGTGCAAAAGTCAAGAGTAAGGTGCTTATATAACATTAAAATCCCAATATAAACAAACACATATACAAAAATCATCAGGTAAACAGACATAAAAACAATTTGAAACAAGAAAATACATTAAAATTGAACAGGACAATTGGGAGATTTAAAAGTCACAGTGCAGGGAATAAATAATTATTTGACTCAATAAAAGGGTGTCAGATATTATGTAGTGAAATAAGTTATAAATCACCGTAATTCCCTCTTGGAGTGTAGTGTACTGGAAGTATAAAGTATTATCAAATGCAACTCGAGTAAACTACAAGTGCCTCAACATTGTATTCTACTTGAGTAAATGTACTTAGTTACTTTGCAGCCCTGCTGATAGTAAATACTCCCCTTCTCTCCTCCACCACAGATTCTAGGAGTTTTTCTCCTTTCACCACAGGATCAGAACATCTCAGCCTTCACTTTGCTTCTGTCAAAACGACGAAAACTGACGAAATGAAATTCCAACACGTTGAACTTTAATTTCTGCGCAATTGCTTTCTTCCGTTCTCCATGTCATTTCCTGTGATAAAAAATGGTGGTCACAGCTCGGGGAGGCGACCGAGTCGCTGCAAAAAATTAACGGGGAAACTTTGCATCGGCGGGCAGCCGCGGAGCCGGCGGCCGGAGGTCGGTGCTCGGCGGCCGCAGGGGGGGGGCAGAGCGGAGCTTCACCCGGGACGGAGAGCGTGTATCCCCGCTGCGTGTGAGCACAAGGTGGGTCTGTGTCAGTAGCCACTGTGGCCAGTGAGTGAAAATGGCTTCCGAAAACTGCAGGCAGATTGCCAGTTGCCTGCAGATCGAAACGGAGCAGGGAAAGCGTGGCGCAGATGGAAACCGGCAGGCTCGATCCGCCACCAAATCTCCCCCGTTTCTCCGGTTATACGGAAGCAAAGTCACAAGTTGAGTTAGTTTCGGTGTTTGTTTCAGTGTTTTTGTGCCTCAGATCGGATCCAACACTTCAGCTGCAGCTGTTTGTTTATGTCTGGCATGTGAACAGCTGGATTACATGTGACATACAGATAGGAATGAGGAGGAATACACTCCGAACAATAGAAGTCTGTGTGAGGACGAGTCTGATCACATATTAAATACGACATTCCTGGAAATAAACTGACATTCAGACCACATTTAGTAATTTTAACTAGGAGTTAATTATTCTGTCCAGTTATTAATATTCTGTGTAGCACCTGATAATCAATTAATCGTTTGAGGGTGAATATTAAAAATTCTCTGGTGAATATTTTCAGTTTTCTTTAGTGTGACAGTAAATTGAATAGATTTGATTTTTTTTTTTTTTTTTTTTTTTTTTTTTTTTTTTTTACAACTTTATTTTTGGAACAAACTTGTGCAAATTAGGCAGACAAGTGCTCAAGTTGGGTGATATGTAAAATGGGCCATTTTTGGGGGTCCCAGCTCCTCTGGAAATAAGTAACGGGTGATTTAGTTAGTTTGTCGTTTCTATGATGATTTAATTAGTTTATGGTTTCTATGGTGGGTGAGACAATGCTTCAAATCTAGACTAAATCAGAAATGTGCATGCTAAGTAGCAGTAACTATATAATAAAAGGATGAAAATATGCATATCTGTCTTGATGGCATCCATCAGTAATAATGCTGTTAGTTTGATATGTTAACATTATTTTTGATAAAGTGATGTTTATCTTTGTGACCCAATTTACCTGAATCCCCCTAAGCTAAAATGGGCCACATGGCTTCAGCTAAAATGGGCCACTCTCTGTGTCGCTTACAAATACGCATTTCATATGACATTGGTTCAACTAAAACATAGACAGTATGTTGACTGTCATCTGAATCTAGTGAAACTAAAAAAAATTAACTAAATTTGCTGTGATTGTGTAACTTAGCTTGTTACGTATGACTGTGTGCCAGCTCAGTCATACGTCATGTGGTTCTAAGCAATTTCATTTTAACATTAAAACTGTTGATGAATTCATTTTTAATTTTACCTCTTACTTTTAGTCCACTGTTTCATTAAGAATAACCCTTGATGAAATAAATAGGATATGGATTCAATTTTGTTGTTACAAAAAGTACAATTGTTATCAATACCTATTTGATATGCACTTGTTTACTTTTATTATGAATACAGATATGGTAAAAGCCAAGCTATCTGCCAGTCAATATCAATAAAATTATTATTCCAAATATCTCTTGAGTTTTGTTCAAATTGATCCACATTTTATGGACCAAACAACTAATTGATTAATCAAACTGTTTGATTTCATAAATCGTAGTTTTGATATTTGTTTAAAAATCAGACTTGGTCAACATAAAATCTTTTATACACCTGAAATCAGTTTGTATTAACTGATAAACAGTGTTTTGTAATATTTACAGCACTCTCTGATGGACAGATCGGAATCAGTTAATTGCTTCACACATTTATGGGAACAGGCTGTGTTGTGGTGTAAAGAGATAATATCTGACATTTAAATACGATTTCTGACATGCATTTCTTCTTCCTAATGAGGTGATTGACTTTAGTATATCAGAGTTTCCTGGCATGACTTAACAATCCAATTTCCTGTCACTATGATCCAATATTTAAAATAAATTAAACATAAACAACGTAAATGATGTAAGTAAATGTGTAATATTGACACAAAAAATACTTTTATACTTAACATTAACAATATAATCGATGACAAATTTGAATATTATTTTTTATATATTATATATATATATTATATTATAATTATTATTTGTATATGAGTATATTAAATCTGATATTTACATAAACAACATCAAGACCTTTTATTATTGAAATGAGAAGTCACTTTGCTGTCTCAATTAAAACCAGGTTTTTATGAGTGAATTGTCAGAAATTAGTGTAAAGAGACCTCCTGGAAATAATTGTGATATTTAAGGAGACTTTTTTGTAGCAGGAAAAGCACAGATCAGATAATAATATAATTAACATGAATTGTCTTTGTATAGGCCTGCAGGTGAAACATCTGAAGATATTACAGTCATGATGGCTTCACCTGTATGTGAGTGTTTTATATATTGTTTATTGGTGGATAGTTAACAGTTTGGTTGTGTTTTTTCCTCAGAGGGCTGTGACCTGCAGGTTTTCTACCAACATGGTTCCAACATGAGCGAGCAGTCGTCGGATCTTTGGTGTAAGATCTAACTTCACTTTCTTTTATCGTATCACTGAACAAGTTTCCAGATAACATGCTCTGAGAGGCTGTACATCAACACAGTGCTGCTTTCAACTAAATGCTAACACATTGACCTTTAGAATTGTTGTTTAGGGGAAGCAATTACCTGCTGGTCTCTGCTAAACAGAACACCTGCAGAGAAATTGCTTAAAATCTTCACTTACTTTCTCTAAAACCTCTGTAGACACTGCAAAGACCATGTACACATTATCATCCTGTTTTATCAGATATTATTCAGCTCTGATCATCTTTTTCCCACCAGTCTGTGAGGTCTGCCAGGACTATTTCCAGAAGGAGTGCCCATCCCACGGGCCCCCTCTGTTTGTCCCTGACACACCAGCGGCCCCGGGGTCGGCCAATAGAGCGGCACTCACTGTTCCGTCAGGCCTGGAGGTCTTCTCCGAGGGGGACGAGGTGGATGTTCGCTGCCTGGATCCGAGTTTCCCCAGAGGGGCTGTGTTCGGCCCATACGAGGGAGAGCTGGTGGCCAAGGACAAATCCTCTGGATTTTTCTCCTGGATAGTAAGGAACCCGTCTGAACCATGTTAGAACAAACTAGAACCTCCAGAGCTGAAAATTAAGACAAAAATCTGCTGTATCAAAAACTACAGTTCCTTTAAATGTCCACTTGAGGCTGGCTCCAAAAGTGAGTCAATACACCTAGACCGTCTTTATCCCTGGTCCTGGAGAGCCACTATGGGTGCAGGTGGTTGTTCCAAGGCATTAAGACACGTGATTCTACTAATCAACCATTAGAGCCTTTGCTAAAGGCTTCACTAGTAGAATCAGGTTTGTTACTGCTTGGTTGGAACAAAAACCTGAACCCACAGTGGCTCTCCAGGAGCAGGTTCCAGTCCCCTGACATAGACCCTCATGTTAAAATGCAAAAAGCATAAATAAACACCTTTACAACCTGGTACAAAAAACGGTTTTGGACTCTTTAGATCACTTCCCTGTTCATAAATGTATGAGGGTGGATTTTTATATAACTCGCTTGAATTTTATTATGTCTTAAATTTATATGACAAGCTACCTTGTGGCTAGAGGATGATGGTCAAAATGTGTAAAATGTGATGTATTTCTTTCAGATTGCTGATTTAAACAACACCTATCAATCCATCGATGGCAGCGATGAGACCAAAGCCAACTGGATGAGGTAATGCTCTTTATTTCAATTAAAAAAAAACGCTAATTCAGTTTTCCTGCACAAGCTCATTAAAAACAATGCACGTAAAAGTGTAATTATGTATGAGTGAACATCTGATATTATGTTTTTTTTTTGTTTTTTTTTTTATATCACGTGGTTGCAGGTTTGTGCGGACCTCATCAGAAGAGAGTGACAGGAACCTGACTGCGTTTCAACATGGTAAAAACATCTATTTCAGAGTATGTCGGGAGCTGGCAGCCAGAGAGAAGCTAAGAGTCTGGTACAGTGACGACTACATCCAACGACTTCACTGCGTTTCCCAGAAGAGCATCAACTGCAACTTGGACACAGGTGAGGTTCCATCACCTAGTCAGAGGTGACAGAAGTGGTTCAGTGGTTCACAGACTCATTCAGATTCATTAGGGGAGTGTCTGACTTCAGTAACGAACCAAATAAACACATTAATTATGTGGCTACAGGCGGCTTTTTATCCAATGTTTATTAGTCTGGAAATTGAAACTGAAAATGGAAATAAAAACAAATTGGAACTCATTGATTTTACATTAACAGATGAATTATATATATATATATATTAGTGCTGTCATTTTTACGTGTTAATTCGATTAATTAATTACGCTGCAATTTAACGCGTAAAAAAAATTAATGCAATTAATTATGAGTATCAACGGTAGCGAGCCCAGGGGTGAAACTGAACCGGAACTGTCCGGAACTACATTCCGTTAAGATTGACGAACGGAATGGCGTTCCGTTAAAAAAGGAGAAGAAGCTTCCTGTCAAATTGCCATGTTACATAAAGAAAACGATGTACTGAAGTCAGATTAGTCACATTAATGCTTTAACAATTCTAGTGTGCTCATTTCAGTGTAATCTACGCTGTTTCGGTGTCTGTCGGTACCCTTTGGCACGGAGCGACAAGTCTGCCGAACTGAACAAATGCGTTTCTGGTTGGCCGATGGACACGTGGTCACGTTATCAGCAATTGCTATATTGAGCTTAAGTGCATATTTGAGACAGCCTTATTTTATTTCAGAATTGTATTTATTTAACTGAATCACTGTATTTGTTTTACATTTCTGAATAATGCACCTGGTCTAACTGGTTTAATGTGCTGGACCTTTACTTTTGGATTTAATTCATGAAGCACAGTTCACCAATAAAAAATTGGATTTCAGATCTTCTCTTCTTACTGTATTCAATTGATTAGTCATGCACTACAATTTTTTAATATCCTAGAATTCAAATTCTTTAACAGGAGACCTTTAGCAGATATGACAATTAAATGCAATTTTTTTAATCGTCTGATAGCACTAAAATATATATATATATATATATATATATATATATATATATATATATATATATATATATATATATATATATATATATATATATATATATATATATATATATATATATATATATATATATATATATATATATATATATATATATATATATATATATAGGGTAAAATGGGTCATTTAAGGTATGGGGGTCCCATGATTGGCATGTGAAATTAGTAGAACTTAAAGTAGTGCACTACTTTTGCTTTGTTTGTGTAACTTGGCTTGTTACATATGACTGGGTGCTACCTTTTGTGTAGTGATAGCTTACCTTGTATACATAGATTTGCTAGCAGTTGTGTGTACAAGACATACACTCACCGGCCACTTTATTAGGTACACCTGTCCAACTGCTCGTTAACACTTAATTTCTAATCAGCCAATCACATGGCGGCAACTCAGTGCATTTAGGCATATAGATATGGTCAAGACAATCTCCTGCAGTTCAAACCGAGCATCAGTATGGGGAAGAAAGGTGATTTGAGTAACTTTGAACGTGACATGGTTGTTGGTGCCAGAAGGGCTGGTCTGAGTATTTCAGAAACTGCTGATCTACTGGGATTTTCACGTACAACCATCTCTAGGGTTTACAGAGAATGGTCCGAAAAATAAAAAATATCCAGTGAGCGGCAGTTCTGTGGGCGGAAATGCCTTGTTGATGCCAGAGGTCAGAGGAGAATGGCCAGACTGGTTCTAGCTGATAGAAAGGCAACAGTGACTCAAATAACCACCCGTTACAACCAAGGTAGGCAGAAGAGCATCTCTGAACGCACAGTACGTCGAACTTTGAGGCAGATGGGCTACAGCAGCAGAAGACCACGCCGGGTGCCACTCCTTTCAGCTAAGAACAGGAAACTGAGGCTACAATTTGCACAAGCTCATCGAAATTGGACAATAGAAGATTGGAAAAACGTTGCCTGGTCTGATGAGTCTCGGTTTCTGCTGCGACATTCGGATGGTAGGGTCAGAATTTGGCGTCAACAACATGAAAGCATGGATCCATCCTGCCTTGTATCAACGGTTCAGGCTGGTGGTGGTGGTGTAATGGTGTGGGGAATATTTTCTTGGCACTCTTTGGGCCCCTTGGTACCAATTGAGCATCGTTGCAACGCCACAGCCTACCTGAGTATTGTTGCTGACCATGTCCATCCCTTTATGACCACAATGTACCCAACTTCTGATGGCTACTTTCAGCAGGATAATGCGCTATGTCATAAAGCTGGAATCATCTCAGACTGGTTTCTTGAACATGACAATGAGTTCACTGTACTCAAATGGCCTCCACAGTCACCAGATCTCAATCCAATAGAGCATCTTTGGGATATGGTGGAATGGGAGATTCGCATCATGGATGTGCAGCCGACAAATCTGCGCCAACTGTGTGATGCCATCATGTCAATATGGACCAAACTCTCTGAGGAATGCTTCCAGCACCTTGTTGAATCTATGCCACGAAGAATTGAGGCAGTTCTGAAGGCAAAAGGGGGTCCAACCCGTTACTAGCATGGTGTACCTAATAAAGTGGCCGCTGAGTGTAATTGATCTGTTCTTGTTTTAATATGAGTAATATGACTTTGTTTACAGCATGTTATACATTATGTGGTTCTAAGCAATTGTCTTTTAACATTAAAAACTGATTAGGAAATCATTTCGAATTTAAATTTCCCTTTGTCATTTGACTGGCCCATTTTACTTGATAGGATGGCCCATTTTCCTGAAATTGCTCATGCAAAAAAATGGCATAGTGGATGTTTCAAGGGTCTAAATAATTATATTTTAAATTATAATTCCAACACAAAATGATCAGAAACAATTATTAATCATAAATATACATGGACAAGGCATATTTGGTACTGTGTTATTGCCCCAAGCGATTTCCCAAAAATGGCCCAATTTACCTGATGTCACCCTATTTTTCATAGACTATATGTAGCTGTATCTGTAGACCAGTTAAAAACTTACAAGTAGCTCAGTTCTCCAGCAGATGGTGCTGCTGTTATACAGAGGGATCTGTGTTATTTCAGTAAAAATCCACCCTGAAGTAAACGGTATGTTTCAATCGGGTATTATATACAAGGACATGATTCCTGCAACAGTACAACCCGCACAATCCAATCAGACTATAACTGAGTTGTCATTATTGTGCTAAAACTGGCGAGAATAAAGAAGTCAGTGAAGTCAGTGTTCACCATCAGACATGACCCCCCCCCTCTGTTTTGTTACAGATTTGGGGAAGCCTTCAATCTTGTCCAACATTCATAAGGACTTTAAATCTCCTTGCCTACAGTCAGCTTTGCAGGGCAAACCCAGCCCCAGCAAACAACCCAGTGAAGAGGCAGACAGCCAGCCTCCTGCCAAGAAGAAGAAGATCGACCTCATCTTCAAAGACGTCCTGGAGGCTTCTCTGGAGGACCCTAGCAAGTCCAGGTCCCAATCCTCCCTCCAACCTGAGTGTAAAACATCCCTTGGTTTGGGGTTTAACTCGTCTGAGAGCTGCTTTAACATTCCTAACCTGAAGGTGGAGGAGAAAGAGGAGGAGAACCAGACTAGCAAGGAGGCCTCCACCTCCTTCTGCCCCAACTGTGTCAAACTGAAGAGGAGGATCCTGGAGCTGGAGGAGGAGCTGTCCTGTCTCAGAGGACAACCGGGGGACACGATCCGTCCAACAATGTCTGAACAGGTCATGTCCCAACCCGACCCGACACCCCCCCATCCTGAACAAGGCCCCATCGAAGACTTTCAAGGTAAATTTTCAGCGAGTAACAACCAGTATTGGAAATGAAAGTGAGAGACTGTAGTCTCAGTTTAGTCATAGTTTTCTATGACTGTATCTGTATCTATCTGTATTTGGGAAATAGTGTGGAAAAACAACAAGAACAATCATTTAAGTTTTCAGTTTTCTGTGGTGCAGCTTCAAAATCTGTTACTCTTCCAGAACCAGTCAGTGTCACCATGTCCCACTAATAGTAGGACAAATAATTATTTATATAGTTCTTTCCACGGATGTGAAAAGATGATGACATTATTTGATTTTAGTTCAACAAAAATTACTTTATGCTGGTAACAGATGTTGATTGCATTTTCTCATTGCAGGGATGGAGCCCCTGACGCCAACTCAGGTGGTTCTGGATGAAGATGAGCAAGACGTGGACTCAGCTGATGAGTCCATTGCTGCAGATCTCGTGATCTCTCCGGAGGACTCTTCAAAGCTTTCATCGGGAGGAGGCCGACGGATTCGCCGCTTTAAGCAGGAGTGGCTGAAAAAGTTCTGGTTCCTTCGCTACTCGCCAACCCTGAATGAGATGTGGTGCCACGTCTGCCGCCAGTACACCGTCCAATCGTCTCGCACCTCGGCCTTCATTATCGGCTCCAAGCAGTTTAAGATCCACACCATCAAGCTCCACAGCCAGAGCAACCTCCATAAGAAGTGTCTGCAGCTGTATAAGCTGCGAATGCATCCAGAAAAGACGGAGGAGATGTGCAAGAACATGATGTTGCTGTTCAATGCAGCGTACCATTTGGCCCTGGAGGGACGGCCGTTCTCCGACCTCCGTCCATTGGCAGAGCTCTTAAAGAAGTGTGACCTCAAAGTGGTGGACCAGTATATGAATGAAGGAGACTGCCAGATCCTCATCCACCACATCGCCAGGGCTTTAAAAGAAGATCTGGCTGAGAAGATGCGTCTGTCTCCCTTCCTAAGTGTCATCATGGACGCACAAAATGATGACCTTTTCTCAGACATGGTGGCAGTCTACGTCCAGTTCAGTACCAATGAGGGCTCCCCCAGTACGGAGTTCCTGTCCCTGCAGAGACTGACCATGACCAGCGTGGACGGATATCTCCAGGCTATGGATCGGGCCTTCGGAGTCCTGGGCCTCAGGTTTCAGGACCTGTTGGTGGTGGGTTTGGGGGCGGACGGTACTAACATCCCTTCAGGAATGAGAGCGAACCTGTACATAGCAGTGCAAAAGACGTTCCCCTGGATCCTCTGCCTTCCCATCATGATCCACCGGCCTCACCTGGAGGTGCTAGACGCCATCAGCGGGAAGGAGCTCTCCTGCCTGGAGGATCTGGAAAACAACCTCAAGCAGCTCCTCAGTTTCTACCGTTACTCCCCTCGCATGATGGCCGAGCTGCGATCCACTGCTCCAACACTGTCAGAGGAGACGGAGTTCCTTGGTGACATCAGAGCCATACGATGGATTATTGGAGAACCAAATGTCCTCAACGCACTCATCAAAGATTACCTGGAGGTAGTCACCCACCTGAAGGAGATCAGCAGCCAGACACAGAGGGCTGATGCTGCTGCCATCGCTCTTACCCTACTCCAGTTCCTTATGGACTACCAGTCAGTGAAACTCATATATTTCCTTCTGGACATCATAGCTGTTCTCTCTCGATTGGCCTTCACCTTCCAGGGAGAGTATCTGCTGGTGTCACAGGTGGAAGCCAAAATAGAGGAAGCCATCCAGGAGATTGGACAGTTGGTGGACTGCCCTGGAGAGTATCTGCAGGAGTTCGAGGAAAACTTCCGTGAAAGCTTCAACGGCATCGCTCTGAAGAATCTGCGTGTCGCAGAATCCAAGTTTCAGTCCATCCGAGAAAAGATCTGCAACAGGAGTCAAGGCATTCTGTCTCAGAGGCTGGACCTGCAGAGTCGCTCATTTGCCAAAGCTTGCAAGGTCCTGGACTTGGCCACCTGGCCTCACAACAGGGAGGACCTAAAGACTTACGGGGAGGAGGAAATCCAGATGATATTCAACCATCTTGAGTCGATTCCCTCCGTGGTCCAGGAGGGCTCCCAGGCCAGGACGGAGGCCAGGGGCAGCCTGGTGGTGGAATGGAAGGACCTGAAAGCGGACTACTACAGCATGAACGGTTTCAAAGAGGTCATCAGTCACATCTGCAGGTACAAGCAGCGGTTCCCTCTGCTCAATCGGATCGTGCAGGTTGTCCGGGTCCTGCCCAGTTCCACGGCCTGCTGCGATAAAGGTCGGGGCTCTCTGCAGAAGATGTGCAAGAACAACCGCTCCCGGCTGACCCTGGAGCAGATGAACGACCTGCTGACCGTTGCAGTTAACGGTCCACACATCACAAACTTTGACGGGAAGCGGGCGCTGGACAGCTGGTTTGAGGAGAAGTCCGGCAGCAGTTACTCTCTCTCAGCCGAGGTGTTGAACAGGATGTCGGCTGCTGATCAGAAGTCCGTCTTGCACAGCGTTGATGTCAACACAGAGTTCTACCCTGACATCTAACTGAAGAACCCAGTGGTGTACGGCACTGATAAGCTGCCCCTCCAGGATATCTGCCTTAGGCCCCAAAACACGCTCCATGCAACACCAAGGCACACGCAGGATCGATTACACGTATTTCACTATTTTGCACGCATGTCACCTTTACGCAAGGGTGCGCTATAAACATGACATAACAAGAGAACATGACCTTTTATTTGAGTGAAAACAATCCTGCAGAGCAGTTCCAGAAACTCCAGTTGAACTTTGTCCCCTCTTTATTCACACAAGAATTCTCCGTCCTTCCCCCGTGAGGGATTGAAAGGTCACACATAGCATCTTCTGTGTTTTTTTTTTCTTTTTGTGCAGTTATTACAGCACACATTCCATGATTGTTTACTACTGTGGTCAGAGAAACATTCTCATAAGCTCCAACTTCATATTTGGATCCTTAATCCACTTTCTCTCGTGTTGCTCTGTTCATAGCTGCTGCATCTGCTGCTTCGGACGTCTTCATTCTGTTTATCTGTCAAAGTGAAAACAACTCTGGGTGATTGTTGCACTCATTAGTTTTACAACCACAGCAGTTCAGGTTGTAAGTGAATGCACCAAGCTGTGATAGTGTGGACAGGATCGGTAAAGATGAAAATACAATAGGATGATATAAATTTAGAGGTTGTCAGATTTGTAATACTGGGGCAGGATTTCATAGAGGTATCATGGTGACAATCATTTTATCCTGATTATCCAGTTTTATGCTGACAGAATTACTGTAAATTACCAAATAACAGGTGGGGTGCTTATTTGTTTTAATCACTTAACAGATTAGGCATTTCATCATAAAAAAATGCAGCGTCAGTGGTACATTTTCTTACTTGATTTTTTTTTTTTAAATAAATTAGACTCTGTTTATTTGGAACAGGCAGTTATTTATCAAAATAAACACCTGCACCTGGTGTTTAAGGAGACAGGTTGTTGCCACATGATATTTCATGAAGCAGATGTTTGACTTTTGGGTTAGTGGCCCAGCATTCTTTCACTTTAATCTCCCTATTTAACAATTATAAACAGTATATAAACTTAATAAGTGGTTTATGAGACAAACTGGGATATAAGGACATTTTACATTCATTAAAGTGGAAAAGAAGGATTGTGAATCAAAATGTCTGTTAGGAAAATGGTGCCTTAGGAGTAAACATGTTTTGGGAATTTTTTTTTTATATTTGCTTCAAAAACAGCATGAATGTGATATCAAGATGATCCCACTTGCTCAAACTGGAGCAGAGACAGTCAGTATTGCTGCCTCTGCTCCAGTTCTTCTTAAGACACATTCTGATTTGCCAGCCTTCACTTACTTTTAAATAATATGGAGCCTCAGGAGTCCACAGAGTTTGGAATTTTTGAAATGGGTCCAGTAAGGGCTTCAAAAGCAGCATAAATGAGATGTAATGTTCCAAAAGAGCGGGGACAGAGATCACTGCTCCCAACCACTTTGTAATGCAGAAGCTAGTGAAAAATCAGGGTTGTGTCTCTCTCTCTCTCTGTGGCTCATGCAAAAGATATTAAATGAAGCAGTGAAGCTCTCTTCTACACCTTTAAAGCAAACCCCAGTTCAACTGAATGTCGCGCTGAAATCTTTAGATGAAGGGTAATGCTGGAATATAAAGCATTTAATATCTGAGAACTATTAGTAAGTGTCCAACTAAATGTGCTATTAAGCCGCTCGCTGCTTTGGCTTATTTACTAACAGTCATGCTGTGCCTGATAGAAACAAAGAAGCTGAAGTTTATGTATAAAGGCTTTATATTTCTTTTTGAAATGCTTACAACCCTGCTTCACTGTATATATTGTAAATGCTTTTTAGCCTGTTTTTAAGGAGAGTATTTTTCCCTTGAATCTGATGATTGTGCCATAATGATCGATGCAAAAGAACTGAAAGTAAAAGGTGCTATCCTGCTATGCCATATCTGCATTTTTGTCATGCCATAATTGTTTAGATGTGCACTGCAACAAGCAATATATTTAAAAGTCCTCTTTCTCTGCTGCGTCAACTTCATGTTTGGGTGCTTCTAACAGGGGAACATCAGTCTTGGCCAAAGCTTCAACGTCTTTATGACTCAAAACACATATAAGCATGATGATATTCAACTGTTGCTTTTAGCATAAACTTTTGTAGTTGTTTATAACAATAATTATTATTATATGCTGAAATAAACAGAAGATGGTGGGGATATCATGAGCTGACCTCAGCAGGCAGATGGTCACTTTTGTTTTATTTTTGTACATTTTAGTAAAAACTAGCTTTGTGCTGTAAAAGCTAAATGGATATTTAGAAAGAGATTATAATGCCATAATATCAGTATCAAACTTGTGTGCTAATTACTGAGCTGGAGGTTAGCTGAGCTTGGCATGAAGACTTGAAACAGAGGGGAAACCACAAGCCTGGCACTGTCCTAAATTTAAAAAATGTATTTGTATAAAGATTAATTAAGTGAGAAACAATGTTAATAAGTAATTTTAGAGATGATGGAAGGTTTATCTATGAACATTAAGACAGAGCCATGCTAGCTGCTTCCAGTCCAGCTTTATGCTAAGCTAAGTTAATGGCCTTCTGGCTCCATACTCCATACTCCATACTTGGCACACAGACATGAGTGGTATCATTATAGGCGACCTTGAGGCTGCGAAAGGCGCCCAATAAATAAAATGCATTATTATTATTATCCTTTTGGGAAATATGTGAATAAGCTTCAGTTTCTCAAAACGTGGAACTATTTCCTAACGATCTCTACATGATTAGGTCCAATCTGTCAGACCGCTTCCTTTTCATATCACTGAAAGATCAAACCTGTATGCCTTTTGTTTTGATTATAATATTGTGCATGTATTGTATGCATGCATTTGTTACTGTATAAACTGGACATGATTTACATTTGTGTGTTAGATGCAGCCTGAACTGTTATGTGACGTTGGGCTGATGCGTTGGATGATGACTGATGGAGCGTTTTCTCCCGATTCATAAAGAGACTGTTGGTTTGGTCAAATTTCACTTTTACTGTTGCGGTTTCAATCCAAAAACGTTTGACTTACGAATGCCAATATTTTTGTTCCAGGCCTCATATGTGTTTTAACGGCTGGTCACCTTCATACTGACGTTCTCCTGATTGTAATGCGACTCCACAGCTGGATGGAGTTCACATGCTTTAAGTTGTTATTTGATTTGATGTTTGCTGAACTGTGAGATTTTTTTCACTGCTGGAGTGTTAGAAAAAATGTTTGGAAGGTTGGAGGAAAAAAATATAATAATCTGTGCTTTTGATTAAACAGAACTCCTGCAGTAACCCCACTGTAGCTCATGTGGTTTTAATGAGCTTTTATTTTGATATTGGACTCGGATATGTAGATGTGCATTGTGTTATCTTTAAACATATTCTATGGGATAACAGAGGTTTTTGGCATTAATACTTGAATGTTCCTGTGGAGGTCATCCAGCTTCTGGGTTCAGAACCCATTAGATTAAACTAGTATAGCAGCTATTCAGAGCAGGTTGTTTACTCTGCTTTTAGAAGTAATGCTTGCAAGAACTGCTTATCTGATTAATTTCATACTCAATACTGCACTCCCTCCAAGTATGAAGTCGATCAGATGAGATCAGATGCGAAGGTCATACTTCAGAGGTTCCTTTCTTTATAAATGGATGATGCTGTGGCTTTAATGGCCAGGTGCCACCAAACTCGTCATGATCACTCCCAAATAAGGTTTTAATACCACAAACTCAATAAAGATATGACACTTTTTGTAATTTAGGTCCTTTCCACAACATTTAAATAAACTCTGAGGGCCAGCTATAGAAAAACTGTATGAAGTATGAGAATGAACACTTTTTTTCAGATTTGGACCAGAAATCAAATTTGGTGACGATTATTCATTATTTAAAATTTGAGTGGTGAAAAAACTAATTTCTAAATTGGGGAAAAGTGATGGAAATAGTTTATATGAAATGGGAAAAAAATAATTTAGTTCTTCAGACTTATGGTTCAAATGTTATAGGACAAAACAAATTAATGGGTCCCCAGCAATACACCTGTCAAATAGAACATGAACAGATGGATATGGATTTTCCTGGCCTCCTTGGATCCAGCTCGAAGCTTCAAACAAACAAAGCAGATAAATCAAGAGCACAAATTATTTATTTTTTCTCCATGGCCTCTTCCCTCCAGAAGTTCTGGTTGCACATGAAACAAAAGACATTTGTGGTTACTTGATTTTTATTTGATTTTTTTTTTCTGTTTCATATGCTTTAAAAGCACATTTTGAAAGATATTTTATCTCTCTTTGTCAGATGTCTTGAACACTAATGCTATTGTTTTAACTTGCTGGAAATACAGTTGTGGGGGACAATTAAAGGTCTTTGCCTCAGTTCACTGCAGAGCATAATCAAATCTTTTCAGATACATCAAACATAAGAATCCAACATAAGAAACCTCCAAATATGAATAAATTCTTTCAAAGAATGTAAAACAAGCAACACAAATATCTTGATTTACAAAAAACACTTAAAATAGTTTTATAACAACCAGATAGAAGGTTTTTGGAAGACTTAGGTTTCAGTATAGAAGCAGTGTGAGGTGTAGGGGAGTCAGGAAGCAAGGGAGGATCAGAGGTCAGAGGTCACAATCTGATCTGTAAGCTGCTGTTGACCAGAAACATTCTCCAACTTATGCATCAATGAAAAACTGTTTGACTCTTGGTGCTCTGCCAAGAAGGATGTGGCACATCTCCAAGAGAGTGTGTGAAAAGATTTTCATCTGAGAACAACAAACAAACCAGACTGAATCCATAGAAAAGGGCGGAAATGTATTCAGTGGAGTACATAAATCAACTCACAAAACCAAAGGAGTTGAGGAAGAGATGTAGGACCCCATAATGCTCCCTAAATTTTCATGAAAGAGGAGCCAGACTGTTTTTTAAATTCACTTTCACAGCTGACTCTGAGCTGTTTCAGCAGTGATCTTCTGGCTGTCAGAACCCAAATGGACCCTGCTGATGGTGAAACTGTGAGCTCTTTGTTAACAAAGCTGAATGAAATGATCTTTGTCTGCTAATGTGTTGTTAACCAGAGGCTGCAGCTGCCTGGAGGCTGACATCACCTGCTGCACTGACACATGCATGGGTTTATGGAACAGGTTTATATTTCACCAATAATGGTATATTCTAATTTTCTCATGAAACATTTAAACTCTTTTTTAAATATCTAGGGTTTTGGAGCAGTCAGCCTGGTTGAGTTTGAATACCAGACCGGTATTCATTCAGTCATCTTCTACCACTTACTGTATTCCTCATTAGTGCCACAGGGGTCTGCTGGAGTCAATCCCAGCACATTACAGGTGAAAGGCAGGGATACACCCCAGATGGTCACCAGCCTATCGTAGGGCACACACACCATTCACTCACACACTCACACCTATGGACAATTTAGCTTTTTAGTCTCTAGTCTTTAGTCTGCCCTTCAGTAATCTCATTAGGAGTTCTTTCTTTTATTTGGCTGACTGGTGGTGGCTTACTAATTAACCCAGTGGCAACAGATAGGCTACATAAGATAAGATATACTTTTTCCCCAGGAAATTTGTTTTGCTGTACACACATTTACTTATATACCTTTATTATTATTATTATTATTACTACCTATATAAACAGCATTGATTTAATGAGTACCAAATATACCTATAATAATAATACTGTCACACTCAGGCTTTAGTATTTCATCATCTGTGTGCAGTCTGTCATAACTTTTACCGGTACATTGTTTCCAGACTCCTCAGTATATATCCCAGCGGTCTTGATTCTGTTTGTTTTTCCACCAGACTTTCTCTTGTGCTTGACTCTTCTCTGGATTTGTTTGCCACACTGACTGGATTTGACCTCAACTTGTTCCATTATACTGCACCTGCACCCTTGTGTCATACTGTTGGCATCTTGCCTCATACTTTGTGAATTCTTACAGACATTAATTAGTCTAAGACATGACTTTGTAGAGCTCTGGGGCAATTGCACTGAACCTCCTTACAGCTATGAAATAGCTGAAGGAAGTAGGCTTAGAGTGAAGCTCTGAGTCCTATTGTCATACCGTGGATGTTTTTTTATTTCTCTTCCGGATGGATTTTGGCACCGAACTCATCCTACAGCTTTGAGAGGACCCAAGCAAATTATATTTGAAAATGCATGTCTTGATCATGAATGGTGTGCTATTACTTACAATTAAAAGTTGAATATATGGGATTTTTTTATTAAAAGTCTCAGTGCATTTAGAGGAGCACAAAATAAAAGTATAGTTTTTCCAGAAAGAAATTATATGTAGTGTGAATTAATTATTTTAAAACTTTTGACATGTTTGACCATGAATTAATGTTTACATGTACAAGGCAATAGTGACAGGTGCATTATGAGTTGCCAGATACGGTCTCTATGCTCAGCACAGCAAGACTACTGGGTCAAAATGGAAGATTCTACAAGTTCTGCAGCAGCTTCAAAGCCCCAGTGAATGGTGCATTATGAATTTCAGAAGCAAAGTGACTGGAGAAGGGCAAAAGCATTATTTTAGTCAATATCTCTGAAGCATATGCTAGATGGGCTCATATAAAGGATTTACATGGCATCAAAACGCATGCGAAAATGGTGACTTTTCTCCTTGATCAGTATGTTAGGCTAACACACTTGCTAACTTAGCTAACATTACCTACCGGTCAAATTCCTCTACAACAACGTACCTTACTTTAAAATGTATTCATTCTTTGAAATTTGTAGTTAGGCTGTATGATTCATCACTTGCGGTGGTAGTTCAGGTTGATCGTTGACACAGTTGGCAACAGAACTGGCAACCCCACTGCTGTACTGCTTTTTTATGTGGGTTTGTGTTGCAACTATGATTTTGAGACACTGGATGTCGGTATTCTGCTCATTTTATATATTACACGCCATTGTTTAAATTATTTTGACAGATGTTAAATATTATTTTGAATCAAAGAATGTTGTAACAAATAAGACATTTATTTAGTTCATTAGTTCATTTCTTAAGTTTTTTAAATGCTTTAAAAAGCCAGTTTTCCTTTATTTATTTGTATACATTATCTTTCTTTGTTCCAATTATCTATTTTATTTAATAAACTAAAATAATTGACTTCATTTATATTATTTAATGTTGTTTAGACCTTGTATTCAGTGTTTGCCAATAGAGGAAAATAATAATAATAATAATAATAAAATTACAACACACGGTACACTCATTTGGAAAAATCGCATGTGCAAGGGACATTTAGCGCAACGCCCATGATTCCACTGATACGATAAAGCTTTGGTATCATTAATCCTCCCTGAAGGCGTTCAGGAGCATTTTAGAGCTGAACACACACGGACACAACAGCAGCTTCTTCCTGTGGCGTCGAGAACTGAAAGAAGAACTATAAGAAAAACCCTCTGCCTTGTTTTTGCTGTTTTAAACCGGAGGTGAGTGACATTTTACACCGCACAGTGACCAGCGTTTCACACACACTATAAACAAACGCGTGTAGAGAATAAATGTGCCAGACATCGACATATCAGTGATTCGGTAATGAATTCACCATGGGTGTAGGTTTATTTATGAACAGAAGCGACACGTCGCTACGAAATAAACGCGTGAATTTAATCCTCCCGTTATTTTGAGCCGCTTGCGAACGTTAACCCTACGGAGTTGCCAGATCTGCATGTTTTCCGTACAGCAAAGAGGGTGATCTGGCAACCCTTTACTTCAAAAGTGCGCAGTTAAGTTGTGACCAGTAATAGCAGTAGCGGAGTCTCTGAGGCGAGACTATGAAATGGTGTTAGAAGGTGTTTAAAGCCTAAACGTTTCAAATATCTCAGCCGACCTCCATGGAAATAAACTGAGATCATTTGATATTATATCCGGTGTCGGACACACCCACCCTGATTCACAGCCTTTTTTTGTTTTAGTTTTGTGATGTGTTTTATCATTATTTTTTACATGCCCCCCTCAAAATAACAATCGTAATAATAATGACTCATTTTGGGTCTATCACACAACTCCTGCATGACTATCAGCTGGCATCTAATGAATCTACCAAATACCATTTTAACCACAGGTCATCTTGTATTCTGTAAGTAGGCAGGAGTGTTGCTCATTGTCAGTTTTTTGGTTTTTGTAAGTTTAGTACAGTATCTTGGATAGTGCTGCTTGTACCTGTTATTAATGATAAGATATAGTTATAGACGTGTTGCCCTTGCCAGTGTCCTACACAAAGTGCTGGGCAGCACCTTGATAACAAGGTTAGACATGTTTGTTCTCACCACTGATAATCAGTTTGGTTTTAAGATAAAACATGGCAATGATGTATGTATATCTGTCTAAAGGAGATAACATGGGTGAATACAGAAACCAAAATTCTACTGATGTCATTTATCGATGTCTCCAAGGCCTTTGACAGGATCGATCATAAACAATTACTTCAGAAACTGCTTGTTAGAGGTGTTCCTAAGTATATTCTTAGAATATTAGTGGTCTGACAGGCCCATTAGAAAATGCAGGTTAAATGGGGTCATATTATTCACCTCACTGAATGTAAACAATGGTCTTCATCAAGGTGGGATCTGGTCTCCTATTATGGTTAATGCATTCTGGTTGATCAGTCAGTCAAAACTAAGCTTTTTTTTTAATGAAAAAAGTTTTACCTCATAATGTATATTATCATTTATGCATGCACAAGTCATTGTGATGTTTGGAGTTAAATGAATATTACTATACTTATTTCTTATAAATGTAATATACGTTTTGTTTTGTGTTGGATTTAGTGGATTGTTTGTGTTGGATTGTTTCACACTCATGAAACTTTTTCTGAGTAATTGTTATTGTCCCAAAACGTCTATGTGAGCAGTATTTTTTCCTAACTGGTCTGAAAAACATCTTTTTTTTTTTTTTTTTTACTTTTATTCAAAGTAAGAAATAATAGTCCCCTCAAAATGTTTATTAAAAGAGAACTAGGGGGGAAGAAAATAAACTATGGTGTCAGTATCTGTCCTAAGTCCTCTGGTCATTTTGTGTTGTGAATTGTGTAAATTGAAGTAGTTTAAATAGAAAACTAATGTTTGGACAAAAGCTCTCCATCAACTTTAGACAGCAGCTGGATGCAGAAACAGTCTCTGCTCTGTGTGTGTCTGTCACAGGCTGGGACTGATACATGACAACACACACACACACACACACACACACACACACACACACACACACACACACACACACACACACACCCCTGCAGAGAAAAGTCTTTCACTAACAAAGTCTTTGCTTCTCTGGAAAACACTGTGCAACCCATCAGTTAATCCTTCAACATAGTATGTTTTAAAATGGAATTCATTGTGCTTGAGACAAAGGACACATGAACACCAGTAATGAACCAAAATGTATGAACATGACATAACAGATATGCAGCAACAGTAACATGTACTTGTTCCAAACCAAATGATTTAATTTAAAAATCTTAAATGTAACTCAGTGGAACTTGTTAAAGTCTAAAGTTATCAGCAACTCTGCATCTCCCCTTGATTTCACCTAGGCTTCATAGGGAGTTTCCGCTCATTGTTTAGCGACAATTTTACTGTTTTGGGTCACTCTCAGTGCTCCACCACATTTTCTTTTGGTATTGGGCATCTGTTTTCAGAGAAAAAGCTCTAAAAATCATCATCACCTAAACAGTAAGAACACAATTAGTTGTTAACAAAATGGTGAAAATGGAGAAGCATTTAGCAGCAAAAGAGAGCTACCTCCCTCAGGGGTTGGTAGAGAGGAAAAAAACAGAAGATACACTGAAAAAATACTGGGGATAGATTCACCAGGACAGAAACATGACTCCAAATGAACCATAATGTTGCTCCAATAACTTCTGGATGTAGAAATAGGCATTTGTTTGCCAAAATTGAACATCAGTTATTGCAGGTTTAAACTTTATTCTGACAGTAATAAGATGTGTGTGTGTGCATGTCCTTCTGTTTCATGGGGGTCTCTGTGGGAGAGACATGGCATTAGTTTGGCATGTAAGTATTTTTCTATGTCTAGATGCCACAGAGCCGTGCACGATATACTGCTTCTATGCTTCTAAAAGGACTGCTTCTATGTGCAGGGAGTGATATATCTTCTATAATTTGACTCAGAGATAGACATGATGGGAAAACTCATCACCATACAGCAGATATATAGTGTGTATAAGGCCTGTCACTGTTGTGTGAAAAGACCTTTAAATAGATTTTTTTAAAAAAAAAAACAGCACATAAACAGTGTAGTTCAGCCATAATACAGCCCTCAGAGAGTCCTAGTGATTGTTGCAGAGGAGGAGGAGTAGGACTGCGACTTTGGCCAGACAGCACGTCTTTGTGGTCCGCTGGACAAAGACGTGCTGTCAGTCGTCTGTCGTCTGCCTGGCGTCACAGCGAGCGAACACAAACCGAACCCGACGTTCTGCTGCTCCGTCCTGACTGACCTGCTGTCAGCTTTCACCTCCTCTCACCTTTTATTTCTCTTCTTCAGGAGACGACATGCAACGTTGCCGCGGACTGTTCTTGCTCATCTGCTTCGGGCTGCTTCATCTGGGTGAGTGGACCACTGTAGAAATGTCTCCACACTGCAGCATGTTGTCCTTAATATGCCTTAAGATTTATGTGAATCAAATTTAAATGTTCCGACTATAAATAAGTTGACAGAGTAGTTAATGGGTGACAAAAAAGTAGTCTGCTTTCTTGCAGCATGAAATGTACAGACATGTTTTTAACTAACTCATAATAATAATGGAATCTATCAATGCAGTGGTGTGGTTCACTGATGTGTTTTAATAGTTTCTGAATGCAGGCTGAGAGGAAGAAATTAATTCAGGCTATAAATACACACCCGATACTTGTTAGTATGGAAAATTTATTTCTTTAGTTGAATTTAAATTCATCTTGATTTCAAGTATCTGCAGCCATGAAGCAGCTGTATGAGGCTGTAGTAAAGTACTGTGGTTCTTTGAGGAAACAATGCTAAACATGTTGATGTTTAGCAGATGTGTTTAACATGGTCTTAATTGTTTATACATTAAACACAAAGCACAATGGAGGCTAAGGTGTACTTCTTTTTAAACCAAAGTAAATCATTTCTTGATGATGGTGGCCAATGAAAAGTGAAGATCAAAGTGATTATAGTTCATCCTGAGGGGGATGTAGAGAAACTCATTTCACAGAAATCCATTGAATAGTTGTTGAGATGTTTCACTCAAAGTGTGAATCTCTGAGGAACATGATTGTGTGAAGTGAAGCCATGACAATCCAGCTGATGTGGAGAAACTTCAGACTGAACTACAGTGATGGACAAAGAGGCATGAAACCATTTTCAGCCATATTTCAATTTAATATAAAAAAAACTTTGTTTGTGAATTAGGTGTTAAATAATGCAGCATTATAGGGCTTTAAAGCAGTTTCAACTTCACTTCCTGATTCCTGAGGCTTTGAATCAATCTTCAAGATGCCATTTATATCAGCTGATATCTTGCAAATTCTTAACTTTATTTATGTGTAATTGAATTACTGCACAGAAAAACTATAACCGTGTAATATTTCAACATAGGAACAATGTCTCCAAGGCCTTTGACAGGAATGATCATGATCAATTACTTCATAAACTGCTTGAACGAGACATCATAACATATGAGTTAAAAAGGAAAAACTTCACTGAAAGTTTTATTGTTCAAGCTACTACTAATGAAATGGTAACTTCACCACGAGTGAAACATGTCATGAATGAATTAAAGATAAAACTGTATGAATCATCTGTTCAAACTGCAGAGGGGTGAAACCAGTCAGCTTCTTTGTTCAGGGAGCATTTGACTGTTGGATGAAATCAATGATATAAAACCGGTGTCTTCTTCTACTTCTACTTCTTCAGGCTTTGGACTTCGCTGTTACAAGTGCTCAGATTACACTGGACGGTGTGAGAATGTCCAAGAGTGCACATACGAGGACTCCTGTATATCACTGACTGAAAAAGGTCAGTAATCATTCAGCTGTGTGAATAAACTGTATTAATAAATACACTGTAAAACCAGTGCCTTTTGGCTCATCTCCTTTTAGCCTTGGTGAGCCAGTTTAGCACACTAATCGCACTGCTGGAGCTACAGCACAAGAGATAGAAGTCTGTGACAGGTCACTGTTGTTGTAATTCATTTTTGGAGTTTTGCAAACTCAAATCATGGCCAAATCTTACATATTACACCTTCAACACCTTTGAGCTCCTACTGGTGATACAGGGTTAGAGCAATATGATAAATGGCTTCTTAGAATTAACGTCAATCTGGACATTGATCTGTTGTTGTATAGAGGGACTGGCTGGAATGAGAAGCAGCTCATTCTTAGAGGATGATGTTCTCTCATCCATGTTGATATATCTGCAAGACTTGATGAGACCTGAGCCCAGCCTATTTTTCCCATGGAAGAACACTACCTGAAAAACTGAGCACGAAAGAATGTTTGTTTATGCTACTTTCATCTTCACATTTAGAACATACTTCTAAATGTTCTATTGTTGTTTGCTTCCTGTAGATACATGAAGATTGCAGTTTACCTGACGAAGGTATGTGGGACTAATGCCAGTGGTCTGTATGTGTGTCTGCAGGTGGGAAGACCATCCGTCAGTGCATCAGATACACAGACTGTGATAACTCTCGCCTCAGTCAGATGTTTCCCTCCATCTCTGGCTTCACATATCGCTGCTGCAGCAGCAACCTGTGCAACTCCAGCAATGGCGTCGCCAAGGCAACACCCATCCTGGCTCTGATGGGGTCACTGCTGAGCATCTGGTGGTGTTGGATCTGATGTGACAGATTATAACTGCAGGTTACAAAGGTTTAATGTTTGAGGATCATTACTGAGGTTTTGTAAAAGTTAACCTGAATTAAACCGAGTGCTGTTACTGTTTGTTTGTAGCTTCTCAGGTCGCATTTCAAAGTCATGAAATAAAGAATGACACTATCTTCATTTTGTTTGCTAATTTTCATACTGGTAAAAATTTAACAATAAACACAACAAATTAAACATGTTTTAGTTTTAGTGTTTTTGTGTCCTGTTTCTTCTCTAACAGTCTTTTGTCTCCCTCAATGAGACCTGATCATCTAATTGGTTTATATACTTTTATTGATCATTCCGAGACCTGATGATATCACATATGTATTATTTCTGTGGTTAAAGTCCCAAAACTTGAGGCTAAGTTATGTAGAAAAATACTGTCTGCAAGTCAAATCTAGATCTTTTGATGATATTTCTATGTTTTTTTTCCCTCTTAACGTCAAATTCAGTTATGGTTAGGGTTAGTTTCTTTATAGTCCACACACACAACACTAGTTCGATGACCAGTTTAGTGTTTGGATCTGTATCTGAGAGTGACTGACAAGAAAAAAATGTTCAATAGAAAAAAAAATGTATTACCATGTGAAGAGCGGTTTACTCCAGAGGAACAAAAAGTTCTCAGCGCTTCAGATCTGTTTGTCAATTGCAGCTACGAGTTCATCATCACATATGTCTGTACACAACCTCCTGTCATCCTCCTTGGCCTCTCTCCTCAACCTCTGGTCGTCTCCAATAGCATCTAGCATCTCTGTGGAGAAACATCTGGTCTCCCTGTCTATTCTGTCTCTTCACAGCTGCTCTGTCTCTTTCTATAGTTGCTCTGTGTCTCTCTGAGAGAGGCCATGTCTCTTTTCAGCAGCTCTATGCTCCTTCTAAAGCGATCAGTTCTCAGTTTGATCATGTGTGTGAACTCTGACCTGCTGAACTCATCTTGTATGTCATTGTCTTTCCATTTCTTCATCAGCTGGCGAGCTGACAACATCCCACGCCACGCCCCATTTCCTTTCTTATCGCCCTAAAGAGACAGAGAGGCGAAGAGGTAACGGTTTTCTTTAGTTTAAAGCTGCTAAATATCAGATTTCCTAATTTTGCCTCGCATTACAAAGAAATAAAGTGAAAGGGGCTAATCCAATTTCTTTTTAATCTGATGTGGTGACATTTAAGTGGAATTTCTACATACTATTTATCTCCATCTACATTTCCTACTCTGCATGTTATTATTATTACTCATATTTACTGTGAGTTTGACATGATTAGATTGAGTAACTGAGGACAGCTTAAAGTAAAAAATAATAAACACCTTTGGCCAGCGGTGGTGACAGGAAGCCGAATCATCAGCCTGGTATGCTGTCACTAAGGAAACAGTTTCACCATAATAAACATAATAAATATAAATCCACAAAAGAAAGAAAGGTTATAAAACACCTGTGATCTCTCAGTCTAACTTAATGTCTCATTAAACTAAATATCATAGTTGTTTTTATGTGTTTATTTCTGTACTCGTTCGCCTTTTTTCTGTCTGGTCCAAACATCCACACAAGACCGGAAGAGACGCCTCTTCCTCCGCTTCTTCCTCTTCTTCTTTTTTCACGCTCTGCTGACCCCTGGAGGCTGCTGGGGCTCCTATTTATAATAGATCTACGTATATGTATTTATTTTAAATTTTCATTGAAATTAATAATGGATAAATAAATGAAAAATACATTTATATAAATGAATACTGGCATACGGAAAATGTATGTTATTTTGTAGCAGCATTTAAATGTATTTATAATTATGCAGTTATTTATATGATGAGTAATGTTTTATTTTAATTTAATTAATAGATTTTGTTATTTATATTCAGTTTTGGGCCCCCACAGTCCAATTATCTTCCAATTATTTAACCATTAAAGAACGCAAACGCATATATATATATATATATATATATATATATATATATATATATATATATATATATATATATATATATATTTAAAAATATCATTTAAATGTAAAAAAAAAAGTTTTTAAAGCATTTGTGTTAAGAAAGAATTTAAGAGAAATAATAAATGAAATAAAACGGTACAAGGAAACATGCATATTTCTATTCTGTATTTCAACTCTTCCTCAGACTCTGACAGCTGTCCCCACATTTATCCAAAATATGGTCACTTCTAGTTCAAAAAAACAAGATGGTGATGGTCGAAATGCAGATCTTGAGACTTTAAAACAACAGGTGAAGTGGCGTCCCAATGTCCCACAGTCAATATGTCCAGTATCCTACGTAGTAGTATACAGTAGCCTACGGTTTTCTACACGGGGTAAATTGAAAAAAAAAATCTAAAATATGTATAAATATATAATGAAGTCAAAAAAGCTGCCTTTTATTTCAGTAACTATTTTTTCTTAATAAAGTTAAAAATCTTTTTATTGTCTGAAGACATTCTGACATCCGTTTTCAGGTTGCATTGTCAATAATTAGTTTTATTTTGAAGTTCCAGGCCGGAACCTCTCCTCTATGATGTTTCAGCTTGATTCAGCTTGCTGTCGCTTCTCAGAACATCCTGATGTGTGAACCATGGAGTCTGTGTTTTATTTGTCGTCGTTTTAAATCCTCTCAACAGAATCATTCGACTCTTTAATCGTCTCTGGCTGAGCTGCGGTTTCAGGTATCATCACTGCGTTTTTCTTTATTTTTACATCACGTTCATCCCGCTGTGTGCGCTAATGTAAATACTATGTAGTGACGCTGTGGATAAACAACAGATATGTATTAGATAAACTGGTGTGTTCAGTGTCCTGATCGATGATTATTGTAACACAAAAATCACGACAGTATCTTTAAAATTCAGCAGATGACATTTTAAACTCCAATAATATCAACATAATATGTTTTAATATTTATATATGTCCTTCAGCCTTATTCTGGGGCTGCTCCGGTTATTTATATATACACACACGGTTATTATTATGAACATAATTACATATAATTTGAATTTAATCAGATGGTCTTATTGAGATTAGATTTCCAATTAATGAATAATTGCATTATTGATTCATCTGAATAATAACTTTCTTGCATATAATAAATGCTTGCTATTAATTCCTAAAGACAGCCCAAAATCTGATAAATAATCATTTATCTGGCTGATATGATGAAGAAAAGAATCACATCTCATTTAAGAAGCTGAACCTAAAAAAACTAAAACATATAATTTCATTGCCAAAAAGGTTGATTCACTGTTTATTAACTAACTGATGAAATTACTAATTTCAGAGAGAAATATCACAGGATCACAGGCAGCATCACATATTTGTTAGATTCTGATCCTCTGATTTAGTCTCATTATGCAAACCTCTGAACCACTATTTGTTCATTCATAAATCCTTCATCAGTGGATTAATCCTTCATGAAGCTTTTAGAGAGCAGGGTTTATTATAGGAAAAAAACATTCAGCCCCTCTATATGTTATGATCTACAGATTATCTTACAGAAAACATCAGAGTCATAATAATTTATAAGTTTAAGTTATTTCATTAAGTGAAGAACAATTTTTGAATCAAATTTAACCCGGCACACACCCCATATAGAAATATGTATCAGATGCACAAAAATAAATAAATTCAGAAATATTTATCTATATTCTGGACACTTTCAGGATGAAATAAGCATTCTGATGTTTTAATTACTTTTAAATATAAAAATGACCTGAACAGTGAAGTTTAAAATCTAATTATTATTATTATAGAAATATAAAAGGAAAAAACCTGTTACGCTACCTTATCTTATTATATCCTATTATCTGCTGTGATTGTATGTTTGTGTCTAACTATGTGTTCAGTGTGTGAAACTGCAGCAGATAACTCACACAATACAGTGTATACATACATGCTTTTTTTGTGGCATTTTTTGCTCAACGTTAATAAGAACAATAACTTAAAATAAATAAATAACTAACTTAAATAACTAAATAAATAACTTAATAACTAAAATAAAACAAATAAAAATAGATGGCTGCGTTTCTGGATCTCTGCTGAACAAAGCTGAATTAAATAGTGTGTGTGTGTTCTTGTATTGCTCAAGTCCCTGTAAAGTTAATCATCAATCATTAAGTTAATCAAATAAATGTAAGTCAATGTGACATCCTCAGAAGTGATGGAAATGGGACTGTGTGTGTGTGTGTGTAGAGGTGTGCAGCATCATGTTGGCCAGGAAGGGTCTCCTGCCTGACGGCTTCCTGTTGTCCCGCCTGGCGGAGGACCACAACCACCCGAACCGCAGCCGATCCAGATGCCAGAGAGCCCGCTTCATCACCAAGAATGGATCCTGCAACGTGGCTCACAAGAACATCAGGGAGCAGGTAGAGTCCCTGTTCTTCTCTGACCCTCCACTCTGATCAGTCAGGGTATATGTTATAGTCATGTGACTCCATGATGCCTTATAGTGAGTTCTAGCTCATTTTATTTTTCTCATTTTTGTCTTCAGAGAAAAAGCTCTAAAAACCCACTGGTTCAACGTTATAATTCTTTAAACTCTCAGATACAACGTCAGAGCAGCTGAATATCATGGATGTGATTACAGGATGTCCTCCACAGCTCTTCTACTGAATGTTTACAACTGCCAGCCATGTTTACAATCAACCTCAGTGATTAATACACATTTCCTGTGACTCCTTCACAATAAAAGCCTAATCATGTCATTTAATGCAAAATAGCAGTTGCTGCAAACATTGCGTTAGCATTAGCAGTGAGCCACAGCCACCGTGATAAACAGTGAGGCTGATATCATTCAGATCAAATTACAAACATTATCACTGCATTACACGCTGCATCATTTTCTGTCAGACCCTCCTGTGCGTTTGAGAAGCTGATATTACAGTTTTTCTCAATCACTTTGGTACATTTTTCGAATCATTCTTGCAATTTGCAGAAGATCAAGTGCATTTCTCAAAACAGTTTGGACAAATAGCAAAACACCGTGGATCACCTGCAAAAGCCAGTCTCTTGCTCAAAATCCTTAGTCCATCCCTCAAAGGCAAGTTTTTGTGTCAATATACTTGTCAGTGCCATCAGAATGTTTAATCATTGTGTCATTGTGTACGGATAAGACAGTCAAATTCATTAGTCATGTTGGCAATTGAATAGTGCACTTTGAAGGGACATGTTGATGTAAAATGTGGTTTAGGTGTGATGACAAGTGTTGTACATTTGACCTCATATAATGTATATGTGTAAGACTGATTGGAAAAGACAAGATTCACATTTACAGAATGACTTCTTTATTGGCAAACATTGACATTGCAGTGCATAAAGAAAAAAAAAAGACAGCACTGCACATAACAAAGGTGAAATACAATACGTAAGTAAACATAGGTCAAAAATATAAACATAGGTCATACAGTAAGTAAACAAAAAAATATGAACAACTCCCCAAATTCTAATCTCAATCCTGATCTTCAGCTTCTTCCCGTTCCTGTCTGTTAGGCCACAAATTCTCATCCACGTCACACCTGATGTCCTCCCGTGCAAGGCAGCGTGGATAGTATCTTCTTGCCTAATCCATGTCCTGCAGGAATCTGCAGTAATGTCTTGGCATGCTGCATCCATTGCAGCCAGAAGGGTCACTTGTGTGTGTGGCTCTCTGTCATACACCTTCCACCTCCAGGCTGAGAAAAATTATTATTATAATTATAATATTATAAATTAGGTTTGTGTACCACTGCCTTACTAGGTTTGACTTGTGGAAGCTTACATTGTCCCATATTATGGCATATTTGGGCTGGGCCATATTCTCGGCTGGGCCACCTAGGATATGATCCCTGTATGATCCTAGTGTCTAGGAATGCTATTAGACGTTCAGAGTTGTATGGACCCATCGGTGGAATGTTATCTGATATTGCGGAACACATAATTATGTTGCCACCCCTTTGGCCTGGTACATCAATGGTGACTCGGTGTCCAATAAGGTTTCGACCCTGTCTTCTGTGCTTTGTCAGATTGATAAAGTAAACTCCATGTAATTCAGCACATGTGTCCGCTTCTTCTGGCTCTTTCTCTTCCTACTCCTCCACCACGCAGCCTCACCCCTCTTCCTCTCCTTCTTCTTGGCTGTTGTCCTTCCATTGTCAGACATTGTAACTTTCTATTGTGCTCTGGTTACCGATATACTCCCCAATAGATTGTTCATGAGATGCTCCCTTGAGCTCATTCAGAAAACTGTTGATCATTGGTTGATCAACTCTTTTCATTAGAGACAGAAAAATTCACCTGGGAGGAATTTACCAATTTAGATCATATTTACAGACAAATGTCTTATGGAAATGTATATATGCTTGATATGTTATGATGGCTTGGTAAATCATTTTGCATGTGAAGACTTATATGATGAACTATAGCCTAAATGTTTTGGGGAAAGACACTATTTTATAGAGTCCTATAACAAAGCATTTTGATTAGCATGACAAAAGCAATTGATAATGTACGAAAAAACTGAGAATTGTACACAATCATTTGCATGGATGGACAAAAGCATTTGCAATTTGTTCAATGCAATGAGAAACTGCCTTTTTCATCTGCACAAATGGCATGATGATGTGACAATTGAACAAGAACTTTTGAGAATTTCAATTCTGATGTGAGAAATGTACTAAACCAATTGAGAAAAACTGTAACCTCTACCAACAATAAATCACAATCAGGAGCATGTTTATGTTAGTTTTCACTTACAAGTGGACACTTACAAGCTTTGGTGGAATTGATGCTTGACAAAAAACAATATGAAAAAAGAATAAATAACCTTACCAAATATATAAAAAAATATATAATTATGTACAGAGACAGATAAAGTAATGACTTAGTGCAAAGAAATGTTTGTGCATTTTTGGGTTAGTTATTGAAGCATGTGATGTCTATGGGGGAGAAGGGTATCAGGACTTGTTTATGAGAATAGTTGTGGATGGGAAGAAGCTGTTTTTGTGATGGAAACCACGTATATACAGAGAAAGGTACTGAAAGTAAATATATTGAACGCTGACTGTAAACAATACTAAAACCAGGATTTAACTTCATACTATAATAATAGTAATTATAATAACTTTTATTTAAAAGAACCTTTCAGGACCCCCAAGGTTGCTGTACAAATGTAAAAAACAGATAAATTCAAGAAAAAACATCATAGAAACAATACAAACAATGGGGAGGGAACTATATCAATAAGTGGGGGACCATGAATGCAGTTAGTGGGAGAATGCAAGCCTAAACAGAGGAGTTTTGACTTCAGATTTGTATATGGGAAAGGTGTCAGAATTGCGGATGTCGAGTGGCAGAGAGTTCCAGAGTTTGGGAGCAGAAAGTTCTGCTTCCTACAGTTCTGAGGCGGGCAGAGGGTACAGTGATGTGGAGGGAGGAGGAAGATCTTTGGGAACAGGACATTTAAATACATTTTTGCACAGGAGGATGACCAGATTTATATAATACATACTATATAAACAACATTTTTTTAGACTATATAAACATCTTCTTTGTATGTTTCAGGGTCGCTTCCTGCAGGACGTCTTCACCACCATGGTGGACCTTAAGTGGCAGCACTCCCTCCTCATCTTCACCTCGGCCTTCCTCTGCTCCTGGATGCTATTTGCTATGATCTGGTGGCTCGTGGCCTTCGCTCATGGAGACCTGGTGCCTTCTGACCCTGCAGGCGAGCCACGTGCCATCCCCTGCGTCACCGCCATCCACTCCTTCACCTCCGCCTTCCTCTTCTCCATCGAGGTCCAGGTGAGTCCTGCTGTCGGCGTGATCTCACCTGACAGATTTAGGTGCGGTTGTCAGTCATCTGCTGACTCTCGTCCTTTTCCAGGTGACCATCGGCTTCGGCGGCCGCATGGTGACGGAGGAGTGTCCTCTGGCCATCACCGTTCTGATTGTCCAGAACATTCTGGGGCTGATCATCAATGCCGTGATGCTTGGCTGCGTGTTCATGAAGACGGCGCAGGCCAACCGGCGGGCAGAGACCCTCATCTTCTCCAGGAACGCCGTCATAGCACCTCGAAATGGCCGGCCGACCTTCATGTTCAGAGTGGGAGACCTGAGGAAAAGTATGATCATCTCAGCCACCGTCCAGCTGCAGGTAAAGTCGAGCTCACCAGTCACCAGTTATTACAACTCTACTCTGAGCCAGACACATTTCACACTGATGTGTACTACATCAAACTGACATCAGTGTTTCTCTTTCTCAACCTTCCTTCTTGAGCTCTTGAGCTTTTTACCTCTGACATAAAGTTAAGTGCTCTGACTGTCTGTTTGTTGGCCACATAACTCAAAAAGCTTGACCCAGATTTTCATCAAACTTTCTGGGAATGTTAGGAACGGTACCATGAACAGATGATTCCATTTTTTGAATGATCCAGTTTCTAGATCACTTTCAATTTTCTGTTGTTTGGTAACATTGTGGTAAATGGACCTTCAAACAGGTGCTAGTTTGGAGTCACCTGGTGGTAAAATCTGGCACCTGCATACCTTTGTTGTATGTATGGCGGAGGTCTAAGCTCTCAGAGTGCTTTTCTAGTTCATTCATATTTTCTCCTGTTCTGAACATAGAAAAATCCTCCAACAGTCAAAATCTCTATATTTCTTCACAAGTGTTTTTTTTCTACTTTGGTTGTACGTTGTCTGCAGGTGATTCGGCGGACAGTGACGGCGGAGGGCGAGGTGATCCCCGTGTGTCAGCTGGACATCCAGGTGGAGAACCCTCTGAGGAGTAACGGCATCTTCCTGGTTTCTCCTCTGATTGTCAGCCACACCATGGAGAGGGGGAGTCCTCTGTACGAGCTGTCTGCCCGCTCACTGGCCTCCGAGGACCTGGAGATCATCGTCATCCTGGAAGGTCAGCTCCACATGGATCTACATTACATATCTCATACTGAAGTTTTTTTTTTTTTTTTTTTTTATTTATTTATAAGTCCCAAAACGCTCATTACAGGGTTCCTGCGGGGTCCTTAAATGTCTTAAAACCATCGAATTCACAAATTTGCAAATAATACCAAAAAGAAAAAAGGCTTGGAAAAAGTCTTTGGATTTTGATAAGTTGGTCTTAAAATTTGTGCAGTATTTAACTTCTTATTGGATTCTCCTCAAAATTTCATTCATCCATCACTATTGTATTGATTAGCTAATGTAGTCTAAATAAAAAGTGGCAGAACTGTCATGGTCCAAAAGTTCAGGCTTGCCAGAAGTTGCATTCTAGAATCTTAGTGTCGTTGTCAGGTGGTTGCTATGCATGCGTAAGTCGAGATAATTTACCTCAGGAATGAAATTGCTGTGAAGCTGGCTGATTATTGGATATTGGCTTGACGTTTGATTTTATGTGTGCTTTTAATCGGAGAGCAAGGCAATGTCCATGTAAATAGAGTAAGGTACAGTGCATCCAGAAAGTATTCACAGCGCTTCACTTTTTCCACATTTTGTTATGTTACAGCCTTATTCCAAAATGGATTCAATTCATTTTTTTCCTCAAAAAAGTTTTTTGGGGATTTTTGCAAATTTATTAAAAATAAAAATAACTACAGAACCATATGTACATAAATATTCACAGCCTTTGCTCAGTACTTTGTTGATGCACCTTTGGCAGCAATTACAGCCTCAAGTCTTTTTGAATATGATGCTACAACCTTGCCACACCTATCTTTGGGCTTGGGTTTTGCCCATTCTTCTTTGCAGCACCTCTCAAGCACATCAAGTTGGATGGGAAGCGTTGGTGCACAGTCATTTTCAGATCTCTCCAGAGATGTTCAATCAGAAGTCTGGGCTCTGGCTGGGCCACTCAAGGACATTCACTGAGTTGTCCTGAAGCCACTCCTTTGATATCTTGGCTGTGTGTTTAGGGTCATTGTCCTGCTAAAAATGAAATGTGGCCCCAGTCTGAGGTCAAGAGGGTTCTGGAGCAGGTTTTCATCCAGGATGTCTCTGTACATTGCTGCATTCATCTTTCATCCCCGCAGCTTGATGCTGCCACCACCATGCTTCACTGTAGGGATGGTATTGTCCTGGTGATGGTTTCCTCCAAACATGACGCCTGGCATTCACACCAAAGAGTTCAATCTTTGTGTCATCAGACCAGAGAATGTTGTTACTCATGGTCTGAGAGTCCTTCAGGTGCCTTCTGGCAAACTCCAGACGGGCTGCCATGTGCCTTTTACTAAGGCCTGGCTTCTGTCTGGCCACTCTACCATATAGGCCTGATTGGTGGATTGCTGCAGAGATGGTTGTCCTTCTGGAAGGTTCTTGTCTCTCCACAGAGGAACACTGGAGCTCTGACAGAGTGACCATCATGTTCTTAGTCACCTCCCTGACTAATGCCCTTCTCCCCTGATCGCTCAGTTTAGATGGCTGGCAGCTCTACGAAGAGTCCTGGTGGTTCTGAACTTCTTCCATTTACAGATGATGGAGGTCACTGTGCTCATTGGGACGTTCAAAGCAGCAGAAATGTTTCTGTACCCTTCCCCAGATTTATACCTCGAGACAATCCTGTCTCTGAGGTCTACAGACAATTCCTTTGACTTCATGCTTGGTTTGTGCTCTGACATCACTGTCAACTGTGGGACCTTATATAGACAGGTGTGTGCCTTTGCAAATCATGTCCAAATAACTGAATTTACCACAGGTGGACTCCAATTAAGCTCAGGAAACATCTTAAGGACGATCAGTGGAAACAGGATGAACCTGAGCTCAATTTTGAGCTTCATGGCATGCTCTGTTTGCTGTAGTACATCATATTCACAATGCATTAACTACTACAGGTGAGGTTTTAATTTAAAAAATATTTTGTATGGACATAGTACACATTCAATACAAAATTAAATGAAATTAAATGAACAAATTAATTAATATAAAATAGTCTTAAAAAGGCCTTAAAAAGATACCTGTAGGAACCCTGATTAATATGAGACTTCAGCTGTTTGAATTAGATAAATCCAGTTGTATCTTTAAATTTACAGTCTGTTCTAACTTGCTGTTCTCTGCTCTTCAGGTGTGGTGGAAACGACGGGGATCACGATGCAGGCTCGGACCTCCTACACTCCTGAGGAGATCCTGTGGGGGCGGCGCTTCGTCTCCATCATCACAGAGGAAGAGGGCCGCTACTGCGTTGACTACTCAAAGTTTGGCAACACGGTTCCGGTCCGCATGCCATCTCTCAGCGCCAAGGAGCTGGATCAGACCCGTGGAGTCCAGGAGGGCGGATCTGAGTCCCAGCTACAGGGCTGGGGGTTGGTCCGGGCCGGCAGAGGAGGGTTCCGCAGAGGAGGAGGTCGGGCCTGCGACACCACCACTTCTCAGCCCTGGTACGCCCAATCAGAGCAGCCCGACAAAGAGGTGGAGCAGATTGGACAGAAGAAGAAGGTGCAGCTGGAAGTGATTGGACGACAGACTGAGGAGGAAGAACCTGGAGACATGAGCGACTGAAAACAAAACATTCCAGTGTCATCGTTAATTTTGTCTCGTTCCTTCACTTCTTACATCATACATGATATTACAGCCTCATAAACCCAATGATTGTATAAATTATTATTTTGTATATGTATCAACCCAGTGTTTATATAAATTATTATATTGTATATATGTCACATGAACCCAGTGTTTATGTAAATTATTGTTATATAGTCTGTTATATACACCACATAAAGAATGGTGTAATATAGTAGGTTATATACTGTGCCATGAATAAAGCTTAGTTAAATTATTTAGGTGCAGTATTAGAAAGTTTTATAATAAACTGACAATGTCAACATTTAAAGATGTAGTAGTGGTGACATCTGTATATTACAGATATTTGTACAAGAAACAATGAATGAAACATGACTAGAGCTGCTACAATTAGTCAATTAATAAATGTGTCAGCAGAAAAATAATTGGAAACTATTTTGAATATGGAATAACAATTTATAGTATTTTTATGCAAAAAAGCCCAAATTTTAAGCAGTGCTGCAGTGCAGCAAGTGAAAAGGAGAAGATAGAAGTAAAAGATAAATTACTATGCCTATCTCACTTTTCTATAAATTAATATTTCACTCAAATATTTCACTAATTCTTTACAGCTGAATAGAAATAAACAAACAACCATCCCAAGTTAATGAATTAATTAATAACCCCTGCTGTTGCATATTAATCAAATGTCAGTTTGAACAATATTTTAAATCTCAGAATAGTGTCACACTTTTAAATCATCACCATAATCGTAAATTAACCTAATGAAATGCATAGTCCTCTAGTGTTATATATTCCTTACCCTCAATGATTTGAACCCTTTGGTTCGTATTTGCTTCTTCTTTAAAATAAACATCATTCAGGATTTTTATAGTCTTAATTAGGATCACAATGTTATTAGTCATCTGTAGTTATTTTCTGCTGCTAAAGACGAGTCCTCATTAAGACCAAGAAAGTCACATCAGTCCAGTTCTCAGGTCTTTACACTGGCTTCCTGTCTATCAAAAGAATGATTTTACCTTGCTGTTGTTGGTTTATCAAGCATTGAATGGTTTAGGGACTAAATACATTTATGATCTGCTACGTTATAAACCATCCAGCCCAATTAGATCATCTAGAACAGGTCTAAACCTGGAGAAGCAGAGTTTATTAAAAACTAAACTCTATGATTAAATTATATGCTGCACATATCTGCAACAATCTCCCAGAAAAAGACAGATCTGCTGAAACTCAGGTTATTTTTTTTTTAAATCAAGACAAATCAAGACAAACCTTCCTCTTAAATCAAATTCGTCTTCTTCTGCACTGCACTGTGACTGTAATTTAACTTTTGTGTTTTAATTCTTCTTTTTTAAATCCCTTCAATGACCATTGATAATACACTTACACATTCTTTATATTAGTTTGCGGTTTTTCTGATGTTTTTATAGTTTGAAATAGAATAAACCTCCTTCTCTATTAAAATATTTCTATTTATAGTAACGTGTAACTAGTAACATTAAACATTAAATGTAATGTGATATTTTTTGGACTGCTGTTGTTTACTCTAACCCCGCCCTCCCGAGCTGTGTTGTCACGTGACTGGAGGCAGGTCAGGGCGGGGTTATTGTTGCTCGCTCCGGTAATGCTAACGGCTTTATTTACTGTTTTCACGCAATTTCACCGGAGATGACGTAAATAACTTCGGGCAGCAAATGTCACAATCTGTCCGTACTAACGGAACCCGGTGTGTCGGTGTGGCGGGAAGCCCGGTCCGTTGTCGGTGTGCTGTTCGGGTTAGCCCGGGAGCTAGCTGCTAGCCTGCTTCTTTCAGCGGGGAGCTGGGAGTCCGCCGCCGGCAGAAAGGAAAGCCGCCCGCCGCCCGGTGAGCGTGACGGAAAACCTGCACCGGCACGGCCGCGGGGGATGGACGCAGGAAACCCCGCCGGTTCACCCGCAGGATGCGCTAGCGGATGTAGCTAGTTAGCATCAGGCCTGAATACCAGCACACTTCCTCCCCGCCCCCCCGGGCTGCCCCCTCCCCGGTATTGCAATGGAGTCATCCCTGAGCCCGCTGCCCCAGTTCGTAGAAAACTCCTATAAAAGTAAGTAAACGCGGTGCAGAAGGTGTTAAAAACAGGTGAGCTTTAACGTGCTGACCTCTGACCTCCTTCCACCTGCAGTGACAGAGGAGGACGTGAAGAGGCTGATTGAGTTCAGAGCATCCAACGAGGCTCTGTTCACCGGGAAGAGGAACTCTGCAAAGATAGCATGGAGGTATGAAGAGTTTACCTGAAGGACAGGTGTTGCTGGCAGTGACAGATTTTTTTATGCTGGAATTAGTCCTGTTCACACTGGCCTCTAAACATCCTTCAACATAATGTAAGTGATGGAGGACACAACCCTCAGTGTGTCCACACAGTCATTGAAAAGCAGATCTGGAGCTTATATGAGGCTTCGCCAGTCTGTTAATGTGGAAATCAGACACCATTTAAGTGTTTTCAGCAACACATTCCCTCTTTGTGTTTCAAACAATGAAAGACCCTGTTGAGCTGCAGTGGTGGAAGAAAAAGGAACTTTGGTATTAAAAAGATACACGTTGAAAGATATCTTGATTAATCAATTACATTAATCAACACCTTTGACAGTTATTTTTGAGTATTTTTTAAAAATAAAAACCTCTCCAAATACTCTGCTTCCAGCTCAATACATTATACTCAATCTCAATTCTGATTATTTTCTGTTTTATTTTAGTCTTGTATAGTAGTAAACTGATGGTCTTTGGCTCTTGGTCTGTTATTTTGGACAAAACAAGACATTTCATCTTCAGCTTTGGGAAGCACTGATCGACAATTTTCACAGTTTCATGAACCAAACAATTAAATGAGAAAATGATCCACAAATTAATGGATGATGAAGTTATTTGTCTTAGCACAAAAGATATCCAGTAACTCAGACTGCTGAAGTCGTATAACCTTCACATCTTCCTCTGTGGACACAATGGATGTTTCCCCATCACTTATTGAATCTTCTAATGGTCACAGGTCAGTATTAACAGGAGAAATGATTACAGTAAAAAAAAACATGGCTGACTACTGCACCTGTGTTTTAAACCTGTGAGGGTGAGTTCGCCTCTCAGCTGACCTGCTGTCACCCTCCTGTGTTCCTCAGCACCATCTTGAAAGGTCTGGGCCTGGAAGGGAAGCTGACTGCAGACCAAATTGCCAAAAAGTGGGACAACCTCCGGACAAAATATAAGGTAGTAAAACATGACATGACTTGGCTCTGTCTTGCAGCAGCTTGTACAGTGGTTCTGTTTCTAGAGACAAAGAGCAAGACTTTTCTGTGACGTTTGTTCCATGTTGGATTCAACAAACTCTTAACTGCCTTAACTTATCTCAAATATTTAATAAGACTACTGACACTGGTGAATGTGTTGGCTTCTGATTCTTCTTTTCACTCTTTGGGAACATGTATGAATGAAAGTTGCCCACAAATGGAGCAGAAATGGATGTTTTAGGGTCGTCGATGATGCTGTTGATGTAGTCGCCAGAACATTCAGCTTCTCATGAACAGGTGACAGACTGAAAATCAGAGAATTTGTGATGTTAAGAGAGATTGTTGGAGCAAACCTCAAAGAGAAAAGCTTGAAAGATTTTATGAAAGCAAAAGTTTTTACGTGACATGTAATTGTGGGTTTGTAAAAACTGTTGTCTCCTCAGGACCTGAAGCAGCCCTATCAGGGTCAGGACAACCTCGGCGGCGTGGTGGAGTCATGGCCCTGGTTCCACATCATGGACGAAGCCATGCAGGGTCGTCTCTACAACAGCAACCTGGTGCTGACCCCCGACAGCGTCTGCGGTCACCGCGGCAACAGCCAGCCCAACCAGACCCAGGAGAACACCGACATCCTGGAGTTCCTCATCAAAACGGAGATGGAGGACACGGTGGCAGCAGAGACCACGGAAAACGACGGGACTGTTCACAGCGAGGCTCCGCCCACTGAGGGAGTGCCGATGGGCTGGAGGAGGATGACAGAGTGCTCCTATAAGAGTAGGACCGGCTCTTACCTGAGGAGATTACACATTAAAGGATGGGTTTATGGTTTTTCTGTCTGTGGAAAAGAGTCCTGACCCTGAAGATGTTTTTTTGAGAAGGAGACCAGATTGTAAAGTCCTGGATAAACAGATTTCTTCAGCAGCCTGAGGAGGCTTTTGTCATTGTTTTCAATGAGTGTGAAGCTTTCTTCGATGATGAGCACCTCAGGTTTTTTTCTGCTCTATGTGACTTGTGTATTTGAAGGAGAGTCCTGAAAGCTTCTAGTTTGAAAAAACTCAAATCACAGCAAGAAAGTGCCCAATGCCATTTGAAAATTGAAAATGAAAATTTGTGGCTGTAGTTGGGGAGGGGGGAAATTAAAAATTAACAGCTTTGCAGAATACTGAATATTAAATGCGGTTGTTATTTACAATTTTTGGATATTTTATTAAAAGACTAGAATTCATTTTTAGATCTGTTTTTCAAATTAATATAAAAACACATCAGAGAAATACCATCTGCTTGGATCGTGTAACGACGTCAATGTGCTCCACAACACTAAAGGGTTGATCATGCAAAGCCATGAACTCCATCACATTCTTTGTGATTCTGTTTGCTTTGGCGCTGTCCTTGGCAAACTTTTTCGATTTTTCAACAATGTCGGCCATAGACGGAGTGGACGTGCTGTGACCAGCTTTCCTTTTAGCTGCTGCAGTCGTCTCTCTCTTGTACTCCGTTGCTGTTCAGGGTGTTTTGCTTTTAAATGACGAAATAATGCAGTAGTGCTAAAGTTCTTTGTAAAGTAACACCCTCTAGATAGTTTGGTTGAACACTTGTTCCAAACTGCAACTCTATCTTCACTCTCCGATACCAATATCAGTTTGATTCAGTGAAATTCAGCCTTACTTTGAATCTGGCATTTTTTTCAGATTAAATGAGAAACTGGCCATTTAATACCTCTGGAAATGGGACCAATGTGTCAAGAAAACACAGACAAATATACAAATACTCCGTCTATCAAATCTGCAAAGAAAAAAATTACTTTGGTCACAGTTTAACAGATAACATCAACAGATTTGCACACCACCACCAGAATGAATCTCTCTTCAAAGATCAGCAAGGAGACAAGAAGAGTGAATTTCATTTTAAATGGGCTGTAACTTTGGAAGATCACTGATTCAGACTGTTGAAGCTTCATATTAGTTTCAGCTCAACTTTGGAATGAGGGCTGTGGATTTTATCATCTGTTTGTGTTTTCTTGTTTTGTTCAGAGAGAATATCTTCAGGGTGGGTTTAGAGGGTCATGAATCATTTCCATGCACATGATGGCACTGATGTTGAGGGAAAAAAACAAACCTATCCTTTAATGTAGAACTCAGTAGGAAAACGTTGATATTTTTTATTAGAGTAAAGTGTCGACCTATTCTCTCAAACTTCTATTAAACTGTGTCACTGTAACAAGATGAACAACACTGGAGTCTGCTTAAGGCTAAAGTAGGCAATATAACACATTGTGACATGTCAGTAACAATATTTAATTAAAGGGTTACAAATGCTTTATTTTTGATTATGTACCTGGAATAGCTGCTCTTTTTATTTCATTTGAATCAGTAAACTGCCCCACCTCTTCCTTATTATTATTCATAATAGATCCAAATAATAACTGCTAAGAAAATAAATGTGTCAACATGTCATATTATACAAGTAGCCAAGTAAAAAACAAGTGTAACTGGAACAACTGTGTTCCTTTTAAACTGACTGAAACCTGTTTTCTCGTCAACAGTGACAGAACCAGAAACTGAGAGGATGATCAAACTCCGAGCAGCGAACGAAGCGCTTTTCACCGGCAGGAAACATTCAGCCAAACCAGCATGGAGGTGAGTTTTACACTAATCCAGACCTAATATAGAAGTTTCTGCTGCTCCCTGATGAGAAGTGTACGAAGTTGAGACAAATCCTTTAAGCAGCTGAAGGAGTCCGTGTCTTTCTCCATCACACATATGATCAACCTGTAAATATCGCAATGGCTTTTTCCAGGTACATGGAAGCAAGTGACCCTAATGTATCAGTAACTGTCGGCTTATTAGCATCTATCTTTGTACTTAGAGTGGTGGAGAAGTGGGTGTTTCTTAGTTAAAAAGCTGAAAGAACCTGCTACCTGCTCCTTTGTAGAAAAGATTATACCAGTGATAGATCAGGATGTTTCTGTACTGTCTGTTTTTTTAAGCTCAAGAAAGGCATTCACCACTGTAAATCATGACATATATGAATGCTATGATGATTTCACATTTTGTCTGATAAGCTTGACACATGCAAAGTTATGTATGCTGAAACCACTTGAATTATCATATGAACATGCTCTTAAAGTTTGGCAGCAGAAACCCAACAGCTGTCAAATTTGACATAATTAAAACTCCTGATGTGAGCTGGGAAAACACTGAAAAATGTTTGGATCTTTGTCTTGTTTTAAAAAGAGTTACATCAGGGGAGGAGCAGTGTTTCTATTCAAAGAGCCGTTTCAGTCAGTCTACATTTTTTGTAGCACCATAAAACAATACAATTTATTAGAAGAATTAACACTGTTCTTTTACTGGCCAGTCAAAGTAATGGCTTATTACTAATCAAACATGCTGCAGCTTTCTTTGTTGTTTCCTGTTTTTGTCAATCACTTTCTATTGCCTTCCCTTTTTGTTTACCATAAATTACCAAATATTAGCTGAGTTTCAATTAACTGCTGGGTGCAGGTGTATTTTTTGATAAATAATTGCTAAAGGAAGAAGCCGTGGCCACTCAGTGCACATTTTCCAAGCACCTCAGACTGAGATTTAACATTATAAGACAAGGTTTTACTAACTTGTGACTGTAGGAAAAGACAGCCAGAGCAATAAAGGTTGGAAAGAGAAAAGGATTTCTGTTGTTTCCATGTCTGCTGGCAGCTTTTTTTTTTTTCAGCCAGCACACAGAAACAGAAATCGAAATGGCAGAATTCCTCTAGGAGAAAAGTTAAATGCAGACGGTTTTATTTCGAATAACTTTTGGCTCAAGTGTGCTGTCTTAGTTCTTGTTGGCTGAAGCTGTGTGTCTCAATCAGTGTTTGTAAATGATTTGGCCACTCCAACACTCATACGCCCGGGGAAGGGCTTTAACATCTTACCATTCAATGTTCTTCTTATTAATTAAGTGCACACATTATTTTTTTCGCTGCTTTTTTGGATTCCATAAAAGTATGATTTCACTTTGTTTTCATCCAATCACCATATTTATTCTTTTTATTGTTATTAATTCAATTGTTAATTCTCATAATGTCTTTCTTTTCTTCCTGTTGATGTCAAGATGTTATAGATGTATGTGATTAACTGAGGATGTAGCTTGTCCTGTTTTTTAACTGAAGCATGTTTTCTTACAGAGCCATTCTGTATGAGCTGGGTCTACAGGGAAAACTGACGACAGACCAGCTGGCTAAGAAGTGGGACAACTTGAAGAGGAGATACAAGGTAAAACTGACAAACACAACCTGCCCACCATCACCTGTAGAGACATCACTATGAACCAGACCATGCTCTGTTCTTTTACCCTTCATCACTTTTTAAATTAAATAGTGCACCTGGCTAAATTAGTGTGTTTCTGTTCTAGATTTCAGTTAAAATGTATTAAAACGTGCATGACATTAAAGACAAAAAGCAATCATAACAAAAACAATTTGTCTGTTTCCTGTCAGTAGTAATCCCAGAGCAAAGGGTGGCTATTTTGAAGAAACTAGAATATAAAACATGTTTTCAGTTATTTCACCTTTTTTGTTAAATACATAACACCATAAACATGTGTTCATTCATAGTTTTGATGCCTTCAGTGAGAATCTACAATGTAAATAGTCATGAAAATAAAGACATTGAATAAGGTGTGTCCAAACTTTTGGCCTGTACTGTACATGCTCTTCAGATTTTTATAAACAGAGTTAACAAGAGTTTAAAAGTCACAGCAGATATAATTGTTTATTATAGTATCAGTCAACAACTAGAACTCTTTTTGTCGACACAGAGGTGTTTTGGCTCTATAAATAAACAGATATGCATGTAAATACATAAATGTCTTCGTTGAATGAGAAGGTGTGTCCTAACGTTTGGCCTGTACTGTAGCTCCTCATGAAAAACTCAATGTTTCTGCAATGATTTACTCAGTTTGTTAATTACTGACACCCCCCAAACGTCTTGTTTTGCCAATAACGCAAAGAAATACCCCCACACAACCACACACACACACAGGACTAAAGAAACCAGAACATATTCACATTTTATAAGCTGGGATCCTAAAAAATACTCAAAAAAGTAACTGATTAAAATAAATAGTTGACATTGAAAGGGTAAATAGTTGACATTGAAAGAGTTTCAGCTATTTGCTTTCTTTTTGATAAAGCAGTGATGTGGCTGTTGCTGGTGGGTAAATCAGCTGGTGTTGGTAGCAGTGTTAACAGGAGGATAAGGTTTAACTGGAGGATAAGGTTTAACTGGAGGAAAAGGTTTAACTGGAGGAAAAGGTTTAACTGGAGGAAAAGGTTTAACTGGAGGATAAGGTTTAACTGGAGGATAAGGTTCCTCTGTGGACTATCTGCAGACGTTTCTGTCTCCTCCAGGAGTTGAAGTTTCCTGCTCGCGGTGTGGAGACCAACCCCAGTTCCTGGCCCTGGTTCTACCGAATGAACGACGCCATGGAGGGCCGTTTCACCGGCGCCGCGCCCATCCTCACGCCCATCGTGGAGGACGAAGACGAAGACTGCGAGCCGCTGTCACCGACGCCCAAGAAGAGAGCCCGGCGGAGCCGAGGGGGGATGGCTGAGTTCCTGACTGAGTCAGAGATGGACCTGCTGGTCGACAACGAAGAGAAAAATGGATCATCTGCTCTGGGAGAGCTGCACCGCATGGCCGAGTTCACTTACAAATGTAGGAAATCTAACTATTTATGACAGATTAAAAATGTTCCTTTTGTTTGCAGTCCTGGAGGAAGGAAACATATGTGTTCTTCTTTTTAATGTTTAACTGACCAGATGTAGAAGATATACATGAATTATCACAGTTGTATCTAAAGTGATTTGTTTTACTAAACTGTACAGTTTGTATTTGATTTTTAAGGATTATCAGCCTAAACATAATGTCTCAAACAGTAAAGAGTGAATAGTAATCTACAATGATCTACAATCTAAATGAATCCTGAGTATTTTAACACGTTATCAGTCCATGAAATGTGAGTAATTAGTGAAGAATGCTGTTTATAATCTGTGACAATTTTATTTTTGAATTTTATAATGATTTGAAAAAGAAATGAGCAAAAATTCCTCACACAAAAAGATGTTGATCAATTATTAAAACATTAGCGATTAATTTTGTGTCGATGGATTAATCAACTAATTCTTGCAGCTTTACAGGGGTTATCTGTTTCTTTCATGTTTACTCAATCTAATGTTCTTCTGTCTGGCATTTTACTGGGTTCTAACCTTCATTACAGTGACAGAAGATGACACCAGGAGACTAATTGAGCTGCGAGCTGCTAACGAGTCTCTGTTCACTGGGAGGAGGAACACTGCTAAACCAGCCTGGAGGTAAAGAAATCAAATCTTTTAATCCTGTTGAGATCTTCATTCTGTGACTATGAAAACCAGCAGTGAAAAAAAACTCGTTTACAGACTCCCTCTTTATAATCATGAGTTATATGTTTAAGGTTCTGAATTTTAATACATTGTTAGATTCACACCACAACAAAGCAGTTGCGTTGTGTATGTGTGTGTTATATGATGAATTAGTGTTGTTTGGTCTGCAGGGGAATAGTGAAGGAGATGGGTCTGACAGGGAAGATCACACCTGACCAGGTCGCCAAGAAGTGGGACAACCTGAAGACCAAATTCAAGGTGATAAGCTTTAGCAGTTTCTAACTATCATGTGACATGTTAGAAAATCAGTGTTTACTGCTTCTGAATGGAGTTACTCTGTAGTTATAGAGCTCTGAAGTGCGAGCTGGTTCATAAAGCATTTCAAGCTTACTGGCTCTGTGTTCATATTTTTCTTTAAACAATCTCATAAATGTGACGGAACACACTCAGAAACAATGGTCTCTCTTTTGTATGGAATTATGTACGTCAGGGTCTAGACTAACTTTTTGCACTGGTGCACCCACATTTTTGACCGTATTGCATTTAACATCAGTTTTACAGGTTCATGTTTTAAATTACTGTCCATTTAGGCAATATTGACTTGTAAATGATTAACTACCAATGTGGTAAATCATCCTCTCCAATAATTCCTGCAAATAAATGCCAGGCTTTTTCTTTCCTGCCATCGTTTTTATAAAAATGATCTGCGGTGTCTTGCTTTTCCACTTTTACAATAAGTCTCTTGTCGTCCATGGTGACAATCTATGATGATGCTGAACTGTATCTGACTTCCTGTAGTGTGTGATCCAATGAGCTGAGATTGAGGTTGATTAGAAACAGGCTCCGTGAAAAACAGCACTGAGATGTTACTTATCCGGTCTGCGGCACTCTCAGCAGAAACTCTCTTTGATTTTAATGTCAGCTATTTGCACTAGCGATCGTGGCTCAGCCATTCTATGGTGACCAGAAATATCTTTTAGTTTTACTGTTGAAAAAGTTGGTTGCAAATTGGTCACACTCTGGAGCCCTGCAAGTGTAGAGTTTATTTTTTTATTTTTGGAAAAAAAAGAAGCACTCCATAACATGTCTGATCAGTCTCTCTGGCCCTGCAGGACCTGAAGTTTCCTCCGCGGGGGATGGAGGGCCAGACTAACCCTGCCTCCTGGCCCTGGTTCCAGCTGATGAGCGACGCTCTGGAGGGCCGTCTGGTGGGGAAAGGTCCCAGAGTGACGCCCATCTGGACAAACGAGGAGGACACCACATACGGCTCGTCTCCACCTGCTGACAGAGACTGTTTGATGGCGGAGAGGAACAGCATGTCGGAGCTGGAGAGCATGGTGGGAGGAGACCACACGGAGGCTGAAGGAAACGTCACCTACATCGATGCCAGCGGAGAGGAGTGTTCAACACCCTCCGACCTTTCATATAAGAGTAAGACTGACTCATTTGGCTCATCCAAACATTAGTCTGTTACCAACCTCCCAATAATCAAACATAATATTAATAATAAAGTGAAAGTGAGTACAATTAAATTGAAACCAAAAAATTACCTCAAAGGTAATATTAAATAAAACTATTCAACGGTGACAATATGTATTCCAACTAGGGTTTCAAATTCTAAGTACTTTCCTCAATTGATCCTTCATAACAGCAAAGATTAATAGATTCATTAAATCTTAGTTAAATTTGAGGCACACGGTCCTGATTTCTGCCTTCTTGTTGAGGAAAGCTATGTTTCCATGGTCCTGTGTCAGACAGAAAACCAGCCTGGTCACAATTAGTCCAGTGGCAGAAAACATCCGCTGTGATGCCACCATTGCTGCAGTTATGTGGTTGCTTGTGTGCCAGCTTTGCCTCTCCTTATATTGACTTTATATCCCAAGATGGGGGAGAAATGTCCTGTAAAAAGTTCTCAACCTCTTTGGCCGGGTGGCATCCTCCGTTTGTGGTTCATTGAAACATGCTTTGACTATACAAATTCTACTTGCTAGATACCTACATGTTATTTATGTTTCTGATTTTTATTTGATGGTAGATTGATTCCATGTGTTTGTGTTTGGTTTAATTCTTCACAACCAATTAATCAATCCTTGATTAATCATTATCATACACAATTTCAACATATCTATATATTTACTATTAAGAACCTGACCAATACTTTTATAAAAGGTGAGCTAATGATTATTTGTACTACAAATTAATCTGCTGATTATTTTATGAAATTAGTTTTGTTTAGAATATAAAATGTCAGAATATGATGTTTGCCTTCACCACAACATAAATGGAAAACAAAGTTAACTTGAGACATTTACTATTAGCAGCTGTTTATTGTCTCTGAGCCTCTCTGTATGCATATAAGTTTATTTACCCATTTATATGCATTTCTCTGTCTGCCTGTCCATCTCTTAGTGACAGACCAGGACACCCGGAGGATGATTAAACTACGAGCAGCTAACGAGGTGTTATTTACTGGAAGGAGAAATGCTGCCAAAGCGGCCTGGAAGTAAGAGCCTAATGGATATGTACAGCGTCTGAAATCTGAATACTATTTGCCACGCCGGCAGGTACATTTTTGTACCAAAATAGTCATGGATTATCTGGCATGATGGCTGTGTTTGTCCTATTTATAGTGAAGACACCATATGTGTTTTTTTTACATGTCTTTACAGTGCTGCAAAACTATAGGAGCACATGAGACAATCTGAGGCGAAGGATCGTCTCTAGTGCTTTAACATCACTATTCAGAAATCTCCCCACATTTGGTGCTTGGCAATGACTTTTCTCAATGACATGTACTGACACAAATGTATGTTGACACGTTCTGGGTGATGACAGATACCAAGAGATTTGTTCAAGAATATGATAACTGCTGCTATTTATTTGGATTATTTTATGGACTTTTGAAGATGGTAATCGATTATAATCTGTGGGGTTTTTTACGATTAATGGAGATGCTGCAGTGAAAGAACAAGAAAATAATGATAGATGTATATTTCAACAGAGAAATTTGACAAAACTAGGTCAAAATCTAGACTTTGTTTGAACAATCACTATCATCGCCAGGTTGAAATGCACATAATTAACTGTTTAGGTGTTAAGTGATAATACAAATAATACAAATACAAATTATTAAATATTATCAGTTTAAAATACCTAAAAAAAAAAAAACAGTTACTGCCTGTTTGGTAGGATATCAGGGATGGAGTGAGAGCCAGGTGCAGCTCCAAAAATAAATATATTTCTGGTGGCCAAAGTTTTATTAAGGCAAGCTGACACGAATAAGCAGAACTGTAACCCGTCTACTTGGCAGGTGAGTCAAAATGTTAATTTAAGCTGTTTTACCAACAATTCTTGTCTTGACTGCCTTTCAGAGCCATCCTGAAGGAGCTGGGGCTGCAGGGCAAAGTCTCCACCTACCAGATGGCGAAGAAATGGGACAATCTGAAGAGGAGATACAAGGTTGTAACTTCACTAACATGGTTTAGTTTACAACTCCAGTTAACATTAAGCTGCTGTTTAATATTTCCCTCTGAATCACATGTTACAACATGTCAGCCTCCTCTTAGTCTTTAACAAAGCAACTCCTTTCTTGTTTCCTCTCTTCTCCACCTTCTCCATCTTCATCTCCTCCTCTCTTTTGTTCCCTTGCCTCCTCGTCCTGTCTTGTGTCCTTCTCCTCTTAGGATCTGAAGTATCCTCCTGTGGGGATGGAGAGCGTTGCAGACGGTGCCGCCTCCTGGCCATGGTTTCACCTGATGAACGAGGCGATGGAGGGCCGGCTGGCAAACAGTGCCCCCCTCCTCACCCCCGTCACCCACGACGATGACACCCCCGAACCCGCGCCCAGGCATCGATCCCGTCCTCCCCCTCCTCCCCCCTCCTCCACAGACTACGGACAGGAGGCGTTCGGCGACGGCACCGAGCCCAACCAACGGAACTCAGAGGCATGCGACGGGACGCTGGGCAGCCTGGAGCGGGAGTGGGAGGTGGTGGAGAGGGAGCGGGCGGCGCTGGAGCGGGAGAGGGAGATGGTGGAGAGGGAACGGGCGGCGGTGGAGAGGGAGCGAGCGGCGGTGCAGGCAGAGCGGCTATGGTTGGACAGAGAGCGGGCGGCGGTGGAGCGGGACCGAGCCATGGTGGAGCAGGAGAGGGCGGGGCTGGGCAGGGAGAGGGAGGTCCTGGACCAGAGGGCCCTGATGCTGAACTCTGTGGGACACTCCGGACACCTCAACGCACTGATGTAGACCACCGTGCTAATGGGACGTAAACCCTCATGCTCCGGGACGTAGACCGTCCCCGTGGACGAGCCGAGAGCCACGTTTGGCCGACAGTCGCCACAGAGAGTGGAGCTGGCCCTGCAGGTGGACCCTGCTACAGCTGTAGAGCTGCACAATTAATCATCATTTCAGCCATGATACTTGTTTCCATAGTTACCTGATGTTCAGGCTTCCTGACACCAGGTCCAAGCAGGCGTCCATGTGTGTGGAAACGGCATTGTACTTAGAGGTGGAGGCTCCTCACTCTGTGTGAAATCTGTGTGAAATCCGCACAAAGTATTTTGATATCAGTTCAAACTCTGAGATTTGCTGCTTTTCTGTTTTTGTAAATTGAATGTTTTGACTGTTTTGTTTTGGGTTGAAACAAGATATTTTGAAGACATCAGGACATTCCCCCCCACACTGCTTTCTGACGCGTTATTGACCAAACAATTACTCAATCGAGAAACAGTCAGATTAACAGATTCTGAGAGGAATTGTTAGTCACAGCTCTACTCCCAACATAACCACTTTCTGTTCAGAAAACCAAAGTGTTTATAAAGACGTGAAGAACGAGGAGTGGAGGAGTAAACAACTTTCCTGCTTTCTTCTCTTCCTTCCTGTGCTCTGCTGTAGGTTTGTCCACCTCCGTGTCAGAGAGCCATGACATCTCCTGCACAGAAGAGGGTGCCACATGTATGCGTGTGAGCACAGTTTGGGGCAGTATGAGTAGCTGTGTTGAGAACTGAAGATGTTTTAAGGTTTCACCAAGCTCCAGTAAACAGAAGAGATTCCTGTTATAGATGCTGTTTCATAAATATTTTTATGAGATCAAAATAGCAGCAAAAGTGAGGTAAAGACAATAAAATAAACACACAAATGGTTTTGTTCAAATGTACATACAGCTCAAACAAAACGGACGTTTGCCATGAATCGTCTGAAGCGTTTCATATGTGATGTATGAAACTGCAAGCTGCTGTTCATCCACAGTTCTAGACTGAAGGCGAGTGGCGCTGCCTGCTGCTCTGTCAGGCGTCGACTGTTCACATGTAAACTGACACAAACACAACCGCAGGGTCCTGTATCACAAATCCTGGATACATGATGCCTGCATTCTTTGAGTTCACTGGCTGTGCCACACCTAATATTAGCGATCTAGCGTAACTGGTATTACAAAGCTGGTTATCAACTAGCTCTGTGAATTTAGGATTTCCCTAGTGAGTGATATACCTCAGAGAATTTGTGTTTTAGGGAAGTAAAAGGAAAGTCTTATTCAAAGAAATGTAATAATCATACAACAGAACAAAAGATGTAGAAACACTAGAAATTACTCATGATTTTAAAAGGCCAAGAGTTAAAATTCCTGTATTATATATGACTTAAATATGTATTTATGCAATTTAGTTGTGGACAAAGAAACTTCTGAATATGTCCTGCACATAAAATGCAAACTTAAAAATAATGTCTGATTGATGAGATCTTTCTGACCTAAAAGTTGCATTAATAATCCCAGGAAACAATAATACTATGGATCCTTTTTAAAAAAACAACAGTGACTTTCCTTTTTATTTCCATTCATCATCACACTGTTGTCTCGTGTTATTTTGAGCTGCAGGTGATTGCTATGAACTCATCCACACTGTCAACATCACTGAATAAAATGAGCTAAAATCGTCATGTGTTTAGTATCATAAACACAGCATAAACAATAGTAAGCATGAACAACCTCTGTTTGTTAGAAGCTCTGTTTTAAAACCAGAGTGGAAACAGAAATCTGGAACAGTCAAATGATTCTACAGACTGATTAAATATACATTTATATTGATCTTCTGTCGTATGTCACTTTATTGCAAGCTCCAGACATTTGTCTATGCTGGTACCCTGTAGGAATGACTCCTTGTTTGTTTTTTTATATATAAAAAATGTTATATATATATATAAATAAATAAATAAATAATTTGGCTATCTCCCCAGCAAGTTGGTGTTCTACCCCAGTAAAAAGTGAACCAGCTTTGTGATACCGAAAATCTGAAGTTCGACCAAGTTAGACAAACCCTTCAAGTTGCTTTGTGATACAGGCCCTTGGTGAAAAAACATTTTCAGTCTGCAAGGTAGGAAGGAGTCATGTTCTCTAAACTTCCAGAAAAAAGCTGCTAACTGAGCATCCTCAGTCCTGACTGATTAATAATAAACCACATAACATATTTCATATAAAAAATATAGACATGATGTGCTCCACAAAACATCTGCAAACTACAAGAACAAAGACAAAGCAGCTCTATATGATAGAACATGAATGTTTAAAAGCAAACGGGCCCTGCTCAATGACCAAGATTTAATATTACAATTACACATCATGATATTGTCTACTTCTAGAGCCAGTATATATGCATTGCAGTGCTGAATGAATCCTACTTTAATTAGTTCCTCTCCAGACTGCTGTGTGATGACTATTTTATTTCCTGCCAACCAATCAAACACTGAGTGCAACAGTGTTTGGTCCTTTTAAAAATGTTTTGTGAACACAAATCCTGATTTTCTTTTTTTTTTTTTTGTTACAGTCATCACAAAATTTTGTGTTTTGGTTAACCACCTTCGACTTTATTTGATCAGGTAAAGGGTGACATGGTGCGGCAGTGGTTAGCGCTGTTACCTCACAGCAAGAAGGTCACAGGTTCACGGCGTCCTTGGTCTGGGACCTTTCTTTGTGATGTCCCTGTGTCTGCAAGGGTTCTCCAGCTTCCTCCCACAGTCCAAAACATACTGAGGTTAATTGAAGATGTTAAATTGCCCATAGGTGTGAGTGTGTGAGTGAATGGTGTGTGTGCCCCACGATAGGCTGGCGACCATCTGGGGTGTATCCCTGCTTCTCGCCTGTAATGCACTGGGATTGGTTCCAGCAGACCCCTGCGACCCTAATGAGGAATAAGCAGGTATAGAAGATGAATGATCAGGTCTGTAAATACGTTAGTGATCAGACAATACCGGCATGAAAAATATTTTTCAGCTTTAAAATGTGACAACGCAATGACCCTGATGCAGTAAAACAATTTCTACTTCTTTCTTCTAATCGCTTAGAATCAGAGTTTAATGCTACAAAGTCCGTTGTTCTGTATCAGGACTCACTGACAACACAGACATGTACTAAAGAAACATTGAAGAAGTTGTTTATTTTACAGTACCGATGGTAAAAGACTGGTTGATTTGACTGTTTAAGTAAATTGACGTTTACAGCTCATTTAACCATCTGTTAAAACGTGCCACGCTGATCCAGCTGTGACTCAGAGATGATACAAGAGGACACCAGTTTCTTCTTCCCTATACGTTTTATTTGGTGCTGCACTGGAATCATGGATGTACTCTGTGGCCAGTTTTAGACTAAACTATTTAAACTTCAGTCAGTAAAAAAAAAAGTCAGAAACTTGTTTTGAAAATCTGAACATTTTATGGAACCTATTGAAATTCAAGGTGAAGATGAAGGCAGTTTTGTGTCATTCTACCTGGTGACAGTGTTTCCTGTCTGAGACGCTGGAGACAGACTAAAACAGGCTAAAGCATGGATGTAAATCCAGATGAATAAATATGACATGCAATTGTCAATTTAGGTCTTTCCCATGAAAATAATTTATTTTGGCCAAACAGAATTTTTCCATTTTTGTATTTATTTGTATTTAGAAGTCGTCGGACAGCAGTTTGAACCTGTCGTGTGTTCCCATTACAGCACAAAGCATCCAATTAAAATGTAAATGAAATGAAAACCGACACCTTTGATGTTCTGGAGATGTTTCCAGAAACATAAGACTCCATGAATCGCCTGGAGGGAAATATGTTCTCTCAGTTACATCGTTAAAAATATATTAAACAGTTTCCTGGTCCAATCTGCTTGTATGAAAACATTAAATGATCAATTACAGTGACATCAAAATATTATAACAATACACTTTATTTGGAGGCACATTTCAGGGGGCTCAAGGTCAGGCTTAAAATTCGTCTCGTCTCGTCTTCTTCCGCTTATCCGTTATCGGGTCGCAGGGGCAGCAGCTTCAGCAGGGAAGCCCAGACTTCCCTCTCCCCGGCTACTTCCTCCAGCTCTTCCGGGGGGACCCCAAGGCGTTCCCAGACCACCCGAGAGACATAGTCTCTCCAGCGTGTCCTGGGTCTTCCCCGGGCCGCCGCCCGGAGGGTCGTGCCCGGAACACCTCACCAGGGAGGGGTCCAGGAGGCATCCTCACTAGATGCCCAAGCCACCTCAACTGGCTCCTCTCGATGTGGAGGAGCAGCGGTTCTACTCTGAGCTCCTCACGGATGACCGAGCTTCTCACCCTATCTCTAAGGGAGAGCCCAGCCACCCGGCGAAGGAAACCCATTTCAGCCGCTTGTATTCGCGATCTCGTTCTTTCGGTCACTACCCAAAGCCATAGGTGAGGGTAGGAACGTAGATTGACCACGACGGACCGATGCAGGGCCCGCATCACTGCAGACGCCGCGCCGATCCGCCGGTCAATCTCCCGCTCCATCCTCCCCCCACTCGTGAACAAGACCCCGAGATACTTGAACTCCTCCACTTGAGGCAGGATCTCATCCCCAACCTGGAGTCGACACTCCACCCTTTTCCGGTCCAGAACCATGGCCTCGGATTTGGAGGTGCTGATTTTCATCCCAGCCGCTTCACACTCGGCTGCGAACTGCTCCAGTGAGAGCTGAAGGTCACGGCTCGATGAAGCCAACAGGACCAGATCGTCCGCAAATAGCAACGACCCAATCCTGAGGCCACCAAACCGCAGCCCCTCGATGCCCTGGCTGCGCCTAGAAATTCTGTCCATAAAAGTTATGAACAGAATCGGTGACAAAGGGCAGCCCTGACGGAGTCCAACCCCCACTGGAAACAAGTTCGTCTTATTACCGGCAATGTGGACCAAGCTCTTACCCTTAAAATTAAAAATTTAAATAGAAGATCAACATTAAAAACAGAGCATCAATGCTATTGAAACCATAGTAGCCTATAGTATAGTGCAGGCTGGGGAACAGTGTCCAGGGTTTTAATTAATGATTTAAAAGATGTTATATAGTCTGACTATTATACGTATGTGGAAGGCAGAATATAACTAAAAACATTTGTACAATTGAGCACAGAGTTTCGGCTTCATGTTTGTTTTGATCAGTAAACTTTAGCTTAAAATATTTTCATTCAGACGATTAGAAGATTGTGGAAACGGCTCCAGAACAGCAGGGCGTGTTTGTTTAAACATCCTCTGGGTTTGCAAAGATCATAAGATGGAAATACAGAATCAATATTTGTGTTATTGTGGCATGAATGTAACTGCCTACATGCCAGAAATAGAAAAACCCTAGACTTTCACATCAGATCTTCAAATTTCATAAATCAGACAAAGACAAACTATGAGCTGCTACAGGAACTAGAGGAAATCCACCTGTCTTTATAAACACATCAAAATAAAACTGCCACTTTAGTCTTCAACTGTTGACCACAGAATTTCATGTTTTTGTCTTTTTTTGGTGAATTGATTCTTTGTAAATCATCATGTGCTTTAGTATCTTATTAATACATAAGTGGCACAAACTGATTTCTGTTTTCTGTCGTGCATTGCGACGTTTGAAGAATGTTGCTGCTAAGTTTTGCAGCTTTTTCTCTGGATTGAAACAGAACTTCTAGGGCTGATGCTGCTGATGGAGGGAACATCTTATTCAAGTGACCCTTACTACAATAAACTGTTTTTAAGTGCTTTAAAACACAAAATGTGATTATTCTCCAGTCATCTTAAAATGCATCTTGTTCCACATACTGGTTTTATTTTATTTGACTGTTTTCTGCTTTTCTGTTTATAAGCAGAAAACAGTCCAGCATTAATTCTTGGCAATAATTTGATTAAATAATATTTATACAAGATACAGTTACTTTCTTCCAGAGCTTTCAGTGGATGGTGGTTCACTGGTTATCGTGACTGAAGTTAAGTCTCCAGTTAGTAGAGCTACAATTTTTTTCAGACAGATAAATCAGTTTGAACCTTTTTCTGATTCCCAGCGGCTTCGATCTCCACAGAGTTCACTTCCTGTAGGGAACGCTGACTTTGTACTCAGTGCTGAACACAGACTTGTGTATTCTGTCTCTTGGTATCATTACTCTGGATTTAACCCTTCACTGACTGCACTGAGCTTCTGAAAGCGAAAAGCTCCTTTTTGAAGCCTTCCCACATGGGACTCAGCTGTACATTTCTTCCTGTGAATGCAATAAACTGTGTTGTGTCTTTCTCTTTCTCCATCGAGTTGAGAGCAGAGACAAAACTCTGAAATGTGTGTGTGAAATGTGTAGTCTGATGATTTCTATCACGGATGATTGTCAAAGCTTGTTATCTGTTTGATGTTTTACAGAAAGGCCTGATGACATGTTCCAATAAACGGACCAAAACTGCTAATTACTGGACCCATAATGTCTCACAAACATGTTACCATGGAAACACTGATGAGATTAATGTGACGTGGTCATGTGGCAAAGCATAAAAATAAAAGGCAGGTTTTATTCAATATTTTCTATCTATAGATCCAGTCAGTCAGTCAGTCATTTTCTATACCTGCTTATTCCTCATTAGGGTCACAGGGGTCTGCTGGAGCCTATCCCAGCACGTTACGGTGAGAGGCAGGGATACACCCCAGATGGTCGCTAGCCTATTGTGGGGCACACACACCATTCACTCACACACTCACACCTACGGGCAATTTAGAATCATCAATTAACCTGAGCATGTTTTTGGACTGTGGGAGGAAGCCGGAGTACCCGGTGAAAACCCACACAGACACGGGGAGAACATGTAAACTCCACACAGAAAGGTCCCAGACCCAGGACCAAGGACCCAGGTCGACCCAGGTCGCCCACTCTATAGATCCAAACCAACATTTTTTAGACAGATTTTTTAAAATTGCTCATAAATATATCAATTTATGTTTAAAACGTATGTAATTTCCTACATTAGCAGCTCTGCTTAACAAATAGGAAATAGCAGATTTATTGGGAATAATTGTCTATGAAATCCACATTTGCTAGAAGCAGAAGATCTAAATCAGTTTCCATCCAACTTTCTCCAATTTTGATTTTATTGTGAACTTTTCCATCTAAACCAAGCATGAAAACTTTCATTGTAAGATTTTGATTTTTTTATGAATTTCCAGTGTTTCCACATTTTTTACGTGCAAACTGAAGAAAAAAAAACAAGGTGGAATCAATAACAAAGTTTATTTGTACAGTCACTCAGCAGGACCTCAGGCTTTAGTCTGGTTTGGTAGGATTAGAAATAGAATAGAATAGAAATTTGTATTGTCATTATACAAGGTACAATGAGATTTAAAGCTTCACCATAAAGTGCACACACAAATAAACATAGGGGAAATATATACAATTAATATAAAACCACTATCAACTATACATAAACTCTGCAGAATTTGTGGAAAGCTAAGAGGTACCAAAGCAGATTTAGAATAAACAGGTACACAGGTTGGGAGTAAAGTGATTAAAGTGGCTAGCAGCAAGTGATTGAGGTAGCAATGGCATTTACACCTATTTTCAGTAGCAGGCAACTAAAAACAGGTGGACTGACTTGATATGATGTGATGATGTGCAAAATGACAGTTTACAGTTAGATAAGATGTAACAGTGCAAATATGAAAATATACAGTACTTTTTTTTTTTTTTTTTTTTTTTTTTTCAGTTCTTCAGTTCTTGATTTAAGTCCAGAGTTCTTAGTTCTTAGCATTGTTGTGGTGGAGGTGATATTTGCCAGTGGTGAGTAAACATGTCAGTTCCTCAGTGCAAACTTGAGTTTAGTATGGTGACAGCTCTTGGGAAGAAACTGTCTCTGAGTCTGTTAGTTTTGGCTGGTTTGGCCTTGTAGCGCCTGCCAGAAGGCAGCAGCTTGAAGAGGTGGAAGCTGGGATGTGTAAAGTCTTCTGATACTTTGTGCCCTTCTTAGGCATCGGGAGTTGTAGATGGAGGACAGTGGAGGTAGGGGGCAGCTGATGATCTTTTGTGCTGTGTTGGTCACCCTCTGCAGTCTTTTCCTGTCCACTTCTGTGCAGCTTGACACGGCACAGGTCAGCAGGCTCTCAATGGCTGACCGGTAGAAGGCCACCAGCAGATTGGTGTCCAGCTGCTCCTTCCTGAGCACTCCCAGGAAGTGTAGTCTTTGCTGTGCCTTTTGAACCAATGGACTCCACTCACTCCACGTTTTTTCTGTTGATGTACAGGGGGGCAGGGGCAGCTTTTTTGTCTGGATGATGGTAGCTGATTTCAGGCAGGCTGTAATGTTGGCTTGTTCCAGTGACAGGTTGAAAACGTCAGTGAAGACTGGTGCTAGTTGGTCAGCACATGTCTTGACTACTTTCCCTGGTACTCCATCCGGTCCTGTGGCCTTCCTGAGGTTGAAAGCACGGAGCACACATCTCACGTCTTCTACATCCACGGGGTGGTGTCAGTTGTTGGAGAGGGTTGTGGTAGTGGGGGTTTAGGTGGTGTGACTGAATTCTGAGCTTGGGACTCAAAGCGTGCAAAAAAGCTGTTTAGTGCTGTGTCTGAGTCCCCAGGTATTGCAGCACAGCCCCTGTAGTTGCTGAGGGACTGTATGCTCTGCCACACCTGCCAGGGGTTGGTAAGTTGACCTTCTATCTTACTACAGCAGTTCAGATGTGTATTGGCTTCAAAAGTAGTACATAATACTAATAGTAGTACATAATACTTCTACAGTAAAGAATAATTAGAGTAACTCTCTGAATAGTTGCTGCTAGTTAGTTAATTTGAAAGTAATTGTAAAAATGAATGTGTGAAACTAATTTCGCAGCAATCCATCAATTGATCAATGCTGAGCTATTTCAATAAAGATCTACAACAGTTGACCTCACTATGATGTTAGAGGACTCATTCTGTGAGGAACATTAACATCTGAACATTTCTTAAAATCAAATACTTGAGATAATTCATTCTGAACCAGAGTGTGGAACAGATGGAGTGTGAAAATAAAGGTTTGGTCTGTGTCTTTGACGACTTATCAGGCAACACACCTCGCTATACACCAGAGAGAATTTTCTTACTCTGGGACATTCTTTTTATCTACAGTACGTCTCAACTGTGGTTAACAAGAGAATAACTCTATCTTGTTATGTTATCTAGCAGGAACCTGCACATATTTCATCAGCACGTTATAATATCATTGTGGTAAATTATCTGCTCTGAGCTGCTCCGCTCTCTCACAAAACTATTAACATTAACAATGCAGTGCATTGTGTACAACATAAGTGTTTAGCTGCATGAAGGGTTCCTCATGTTTGAGGTGTGAAAGTAAATATTTTATTTGTGGATTTTTCCATTTGGCTCATTGAAATCTCAAAAATGTATCAGCAAAGTTGTTTTACAAAATTTTGTTCAGACATTCATGTTCCTTAGACAATGAATTCTTACACAGATGCATTTTCTTTCTACACAGATGCAATATATATATATATATATATATATATATATATATATATATATATATATTGCATCTGTGTAGAAAGAAAATGCATCTGTGTATCTTCATGGTTAATATACACAGAGGGTAATATACTATAATATTCTGTATTATTAAAGTATTAAAGTGTACACTGTGTGACCTAACCTAGTGTACAGGTGGGGGAAGGATAGAAATGTCACCAGAAATACCCACTCAACTAGTATTGACACAAGCAAATTATTTTACAAGTTCAAAAAGGGCCAGAGTCTGCATATTAATTTATTATTGTTATTATTATTAACAGTGATTATTGCTGTAGAATTGGATCTGAAGAAGAAAGATGACAAACTTAACCCTGACCTCATTTTACAATATTATAAAGAGATAAATGGTAAAGTATTATCAGTGACTGACTAAGACAGACCTTAAAAATCCTTCAAACCTGTCTGTAAAAAAAAAAATATAAAAATAAAAAAAAAAAATCAATTACATTTATAAATAGTAATTTGGGTCAGGTCCACCACAGTGGACGAATAAAATTCATGTAGTATAACCTTATGCCCAAGGTCTCGAAACAATCAAACTTTATGTAAAAGCTCTTAAACACAACAAAATAAGAGTCATTACAGCAACTGGCATAATACTTCGGGGGAATAACTACATTACTATGCCAGTTTTAGGTTATTTCTCAATAAGAAGCCCTGATAAACACAGTCATGGGTAAAGCTGATCGTTTAAATTGAACATATCACTGATATAGTATAGTGAAGTTAAACAAAAAAACGACACTAACTAAGCGGCCTTCTACCTCATCAGACTGGATCAGAAACTCAAATGAAATTTCAAGAAAATTTCAATTAAACTTTATCTCCTACAGTAGCTGCTGTTCCCTGCACAAACAAATCAGTCCCATACTGAACTGCCAGGCCTAAGATACAGAGACACTGTTGTCCCACACCTGTCCTCATAAGGGGGATTAACTACCTACAGGAGGTGGTGCACTGACCCGAGATGCCAGCCCTCACAATTATAAAATACAGATTACAGACAAAACACCTGTTTTTTCATATGACCATGAAACACACAAACTAAAATTGATGATGAAGTTGAAACCAAAAAGCTGTTTGTGTGATGCTTTATTCATTGTTTTACTTGATTTCTATTTCCAACACTGATCTCACTATCCAAGAGACTCAGATTGATATAGTGACCAAGACATCATTACATCTTATGCAGTTTGACATTAAACTCACGTGATCACAGTCCTCACACAGTCTGAAGACATCTCTCTTTTACAGCAGGGATGACAGACGGGTTTATCTACATGTATAAAAAAAACACTAAAGTCATCTAACATCAGTCACTCGCCAAATGTGTCCAAATGTGTAGAATGAAAATATATCAAAAACAGGAAGTTAAACTTGCAAATGGCTGCTTTCTGTCACTGTAAATACCCACAGGAAGAAGGAAAAAAGAAAAAGAAAAGGTGATCAACAGGGAAAATAAATCCTTGATTTTTAAAAGACAAATGATAACATCACATGACAGCACAGCACAGAGTTTTATGGATGTAGGTCACAGGAGAAAAAAACAACAATAGAATTAAGTATACTTCCTTTGTGTTAATTCTACATTCATTCTATGATTTAAAATTCAAATATTCTTCAATATTGGGGGGAAAAAAGGTGATTATATTGTGATTAATCCCAGAAAACTATGCAATTAATTCATTGTTTTTTTTTTAATCCATTGACAGCCCTAGTATAATTGGGTATTTGAACATACACGAGCAGAGAGCAGCAAGTGAAACAGTCCCAGTGTTGGTAACATAATACATGTAAATCCTCCTTTATACTTTATAATGTTATCGCCAGGTGAGTCACATGGACTCTGGCCTCCTGCATGCAGCTGATTGGCTGTAGCCGAGTGATCATACCGTGTGAGGAGGAACAGGATCGACTTGTTTGTGTGAGCGTCTCCCAGGGCTTGGCAGTCAGCGAGGGGACATGAGAAGCATGCTCACAGTGAAAATCGGTCAGTTCATTTACTATCATTAAGCTTTAACTATAATGATCTTATTTCTCAGGCTCTCAGCTCTGTCTTTAATCAGAGAGTTTTGAAATCACAGTCAGACTGTACTAAGGAGCTGTGGTGCAGGTGTTTGCAGATATTCAGGGTGAAAGGATCACTGCATGCAAATGTTTTCCTCCAGTGAAAAGCTTTCTGCTGTGATGGTGCTTCTATAGAGTTCATCAAGCCATTAGTCAAGCAATTTAATAGTTTGAGTAGTTTTCAAAAGCAAAAATGCCTAAACATTTTCTGGTTCTATGATTTTTTACAGAATTTTAAGCTGAATATTAATGTGTCTTGGACTGTCTGACTCAACAACTAATCTGATTCAACTTTTAACTCTGTGGCATTTTTATCTACTGATGTTTCACAGTTAAAATGATTGAGTGAAAAATGAATATGCGCATCACATTTAAGAAATAAATCTTTAATTGTTACTAAAACACTTATGTTCTTCCAGCTCATGTTGTGTTTAGGAAATTCTATTCATAGAGAATTTCTCTATCTTCATAGACTGTACTGAGGAGTGAAACAGAATTTATCTGTAGTCAGAGTTTATCTGTAACTATAACTTTGTAACTGGTAAATTTAACAAGAGTTTAATAACTGAAACTGTAACTCAAAATATAACTGTATCAATCAGGCCATTTAGGATTGTTTTTATTATTTTTTACAGGAAGAACAAAAATGGCCAAACGACATAGCTTCAGAAGTAAGTTTTCACCCCATCTGACTGTGTGTGTGTGTGTGTGTGTGTGTGTGTGTGTGTGTGTGTGTGTGTGTGTGTGTGTGTGTAATTATATGACGGCGGTTACTTCCTTGACTGTTGATGTAACCAGTGTAAATAAATTCTGTCTTCATTAATGAACCATTGAACCGTTTAATCATTATTGAGCATATATAATATTCTAAAAAGCATCATATAAACCTGCTTTATATCAGTGTCATGAGAAAACTTTCTGTATAATATGAATCTGTGTAAATGAAGATAACTTGAGACAACAATCAGATGTACATACAAACAGTGACAGTGATATAATAATCAGGCTGGCTGAAAAATCCAGGCCCAAACCCTGACCAGCTCTAATATGTTGTTTAAACAAAAAAGAAATGTTTAACTCAACAAAACCTCTGCAAAATTAAATTAAAATTGGTTATATTGAACCTAATTGATTCAGCTGGCCTGGTATGTGCTTTACCAGTTTGTTGCCAGCATTCCCACCTACCTGTTACCTGTTTCTGTCTCACAGGGATCATGCAGTGCATGTTGGTGTTGGTACCAGCAGTTATTCTTATCACTGTCATGTTGCAGAAATACAGCAACCCCTTCACAGGTAGGAATACTTGAAGTCCATGTAAAGCAGGAATTAATATATGTTTGCTTGTCATGCCGCAGAAACATGCCTTTAACCACCCAGCACATTTGAATGATTAAAAAAATGACACATTAAAATTAGTTTTCAAAACTAAGAACACTTTAGAACAAGGTTTGTTTGAGGAGTTTTAGAACATGCAAAATAGATGTCTTACATTATTAAAAATCTAATTTAAATTACCAGTTAAAGAGTGATCCATAACCAATCCTGTTGTTTTTTGTACACTTTGAAAGAAAGGAATTTGGAGTTTTGTGTTACTCACTTGCATAACATACCTATATATTTAAGTTTGCAAATGAGGCATAAATGTTGTAGTTTGTCCAAGCAGAACTGATGTAGATAGCTGCCTAAGATGGTGGACCGGCTCACAAAGGTGCTTTGAAGATCTGCTCAGATCAGGTAGAGCAGGTAGACCGGGTCAACCTCCATATTTCTAGGTGTTGTCCTGAAGTCTCTCTAAAGTTCATCTGGCTTCTCCTTTAACTCTCCAACTTAGTTGGTGAGTTAAAGGGGTCAAACATGTATATTCCTAACAGGCAGCTATGCTTTTTTAGCTCAGCATTGTCTTTCTCTATGGCACATTATGTTGACAGAAGGTAACTGTGTGTTACATCAGGAAATGTTATGAAGAAGCAACATGTCCATAAGCCATCTGCTCACGTTGGAAAGAATCAGCAAACAAAACAATAACTTTACTTCCTTCTTATTGCAAATACTTTCACTCATAAAGTGTAATATGTTCTGTTTGTTCTATAAGAACAGCTGCACTATTGTGACAAGCTTCAGCACAGAGGAGATCATAAAAATGATGAAATATTGTAATATAATATAATGTAATATAAGTAGCTTACTTTATCAACATAAATTACAGTCCCAGTGATTTAGAAGCATCCAGGAGTGGCTGCTCATCATTTCTAGCAAAAATAAAACAAGAATAGCAGTAGAACACTGCAAAGGAGTCAAGGACAAATCATGGTTGGCAAAATGAGAAAGTCAAAAACAAATTTAAATACAATTTTAAGAATTATTTATTATGTCTCTCAAAAGGTACATTTTTGTTTTAAAAATCACAGGATTGTGAATTTTTTACAAACCTTTTTGAGAGAGGTAGATGATCTGGTTCCAAGTTTTTAGGGTTACACCACATGGCAGTTTTGACATTGTTCCAAAAACTGAAATCCCAACAGGTATAAACGTGGTGTTTTTGGGACAATTAGTCCAATATTATATTTTTAAAGAAAATTTTAGCCTTGTTTTCTTAAAACAGGAGCAAATTTGACCCAAATCAGAAAAAAAAACTTGAAATAAGCTGAATTATCTGCCAGTGGAATTACAGACTTGTCCTCAGACTGGTCCACTGCTCAGACTTACATTGACTATAAATACATAAATAACAATATCCCAGCTGTTGGTACATGTAGATTGTTACGACCGGCTCGGTAGAGGGGAAAGGGAAGTAACATAAAATAACCCAGGTCTTGTAAGGTTTAAGAAAAAGTTGTTTTTAATTAAAGAAAAGAGCTTGTTTCCAAGATATCAACCAAGGGTGCAGTAAGTAAAAATAAGGTACAACTAAAGAAGGACTCTAACAGAGTTGTTCAGAATTTACCAAAATAAATTCCACTACAACAAAAGAAACACTCAATCAAAACTTAAGTAGCACCCACTAATAACGTTACAAAACTAAGGGAGATGGAAATACCAAAATAAATCTAGTGCCTCGCAGGTCACAATACACACACATTCGATACAGATTTTAGAAACGCAGGCACAGGAGCTCGGCTGGCTACAGCTGGCTGGGGAGTGTTGGGTCCACTGGCTTCTTATACCGCAGCTTGGGTTGATTGGCTGAGGGCGGGCTGTCATCTGTCCAATCAGGGTCCACAAGCACAGGTGCTCCTGATCTGTTGATTGGCCCGGGACAACGAGCACACACACACACACACACACACACACAGGGAGACACATACTCCAAAACGGCCTCGGCCGTAACATAGATGTTTGTTCTTCCTGTAAGTAAAACTCTTTTTTCATTCCAGCTAACTGGACTCATATATTATCTGGGGGTTTAGAGCTCTCCGGTCAGGACAAGAAGCCCAGCAAAAAGTCGGGTGAGAGAGATTACTAACATGTCCGATCACCTGCTCACAATAAATCTGTCAGAATCACTTGCTGGAGTTCATTTAGGATCATTTAATGTTACGTATTTCCTCTCCAGTCGGACCGTGTTTTCTGAACAAAGAGTGTCCGGAGGATCACTTCAGCTTCTTAATCCAGAGCGGAGCCGCCAACGTCGTGGGTCCAAAGATCTGCTTACAAAACAATCTGTAAGCAGCTTCTTTTTTTCTGCACACACTTTTTTTTACTTCACACACACTTCACTTTTATCTAACTTTTATTTATACATTAAAATCAAATTCTATAAAAACAACCAAACAGATAATCTGACATTAATCACACCCGTACCCACATATTACCCATAAAAATAATCAATCTCAAAGTACAAATATCTTTTTTAGTCATTTTTAGCAGATGAGGAAATATCACATAATGTAAACTACTATTAGAAGAAGTGATCTATATAATCAATATTACAACAGTGTGTAAACTAATGACTGTGACCAACAAGAAACCATAGCCTAAATGATAATAAAAAGCATTTTTCTTCATGAAATCTTTTACTCTTCATGTTTCTACCACAGTGTTGTACTTTTACTTCTTCCTTCTCTCTGCTGCTTGTTGTACTTTGACTGAAAGTTTGTCTCAACATCTGTCTGCGGCTTTTGTATTTCTTATTTATTCCCGATTTTGTTGGCTGACAGCATTTCAAATTTCATTCAGGGTTCTCGCAACAGTGAAGAACAACGCAGGTTTTGGAATCAACGTCGTTATTATAAACGGTGAGCGATAAACCCATGGGCTGCTGCATCAGTCCTTCATGATAAACTGGTTCCAGCAACATTCACATGTTTCTGCCTCACAGGGAAAACAGGAGAAGTCCTAAAGACTGGACACTTCAACATGTACAGCGGCGGTAAGAATCAACGTGTATTTTAATTTATGTATTTCAGCTGCATGTAAATAGTTTGATTTAAAAAATAAAGATATGTTCCTCCTTGCAGAAGTGAAACCTCTTATTGACTTCCTGATGACCATCACGCAAGGGTCCATTGTTCTAATGGCGTCTTATGACGACCCTTCATCAAAGTAAATATAATCTCATTCTCAGTCTGTTACAAAATAATGATGTTTTAATGCTGTTGTTGAGGTCTGGTTAGGTTTAGACACAAAAACTCTTGGTTAGGGTTAGAAAAAGACAATTTGGGATTAAATATCCACTTTAATCGTGGTAAACGTGATGGTAAAAATTATTGTTTATACAGGAAGTGAACTGTGGTCGTCTCCTGCTGCTTTTGTGAGATTATATTGACAACATCTGAACTCCATCACTTCCCCAGGTCACTATTATTAACCACTGCTGGATGAGGTCTGTAACTAGAAAAGGTGTCCTCCAGTTTATCAGTAGTTGATAACAGCCTAATGAACCTACTAGCAGCTCTTTCTAACCCATATCTATGGGTCTGATAATCACTGATAATGGGCATTCAACCCCGTGATAACATTTAAAATAAGTGTTCCCCTGATGAGCTGTAGTAGAAGTATAGTATTAATAAGAGGGACTGAAACTTGCTTTAATACTGAGTCCACGTCTTCAAAACTCATCACCCTGTCATCTTTACCAACACACTGCTGCAAACAGCAGCTTATTCTACACACAATGAGTGTGTGTTAATCAGACATGTTGAGATAAAAACGCCAACAGGCAACACATGACGAAGTTATGTCACTGGTGTATTGCTTATGTTTTTTTTATGGGAGACTTTTTTGTTTTATTTATGACATGTCTTGTTTTATTTTTTGGTTGAATAGAGATGTGAATACATGTTAGTGGTTGTTGATAAAGTGTGAGGATGCAGAGTTGTGTTGCTTGTTTGTGCTTGAATGAGGAAAATATTTAGGAGATTTGGAGGCTGTAGTCACTGAATATTTCTGTGAAAACAAGGAAAAAATGTGTCACAGTTTGGTCCAAACTGTAAAGCCTTAAAATTTACAGTAAATAACAAGCAGCAATTATTTAGAAGATTAATGTAATTGTTTTTTACAGTAGTACTACAACTACTGTAATTCTACAGTATTGTGTCTTTAAAATAAAAAGTAAAATTAAAACAAAACAAAAAAATGTAGCGATTTCAGTTGTATTTGTATTTAATAGTTGATTAACCGTATTATAATACAGTCACTCTACTGTGACTACTGTGATTAATTACAGTAATACGACTGCTGTGATTTATGGTAAAATATAGAGAAATTTACTATAATGATCATTTACAGTATCGTTACTGTGTTTAACATAGTAAACACCTACAGATTTAACAAAAACTGTAGCAAACTGTTGCCACTGTTTCGACTGTGTGAAACGTTTTCAACATGTGGTATTGATCCAAGTAACCAATTAAAAACCATTAGTTGTAAATAAGAGAAGTTCATATGAGCCAACTTGGTTGAGTAGATCTGGATCCACTTTACTTTGCACATTGCATACAATGCTTCTCCGAGTTTAGAATATATTTAGCATATTTTAATTGTCAATATTCTATTTTATATCATTTATCATCACTTGACACGTACTACTTGTATTTTCTGTCTTTTTCTGTATGTTGATTGCTGAACACTTGTATGTGTAAACCTACATGGAGATGGTCTGTAGTAATAATCAGTCATCTGTTCAAACTTGTTCTTCCCTGTGTTTGACAGGTTAAATGAAGATGCCAGGAAGCTGATAGCAGAGCTGGGCAGCTCTCAGGTTAAGTCTCTGGGCTTCAGAGATAACTGGGTGTTTGTTGGTGGTAAAGGAGCTACAGTGAAGAGCAACTTTGAGAAGGTAACAGCCACCAGATCAGATACACTTTGATTCATCTAAACCACTGTAATCACACAATAACATGAGTGTTGGGATATCATTGCATAGAAGTGGCAAATGATTCAATGTAAAATGTAATGAAGATTAAAATGGCAATCATACTTCCCAAAGCTAAAGATTAAAATGCCTTTTTTTTGGTCAAAACTCAAAGTCAATAACCCAAAGATCACTGGTTTACTGTTCTAGAAGACAAAAAACAGATAAATAATTTGAGAATCTGACCAGAGGATTTGGATATTTTCTCCTTAAAAGTGACTCAAATGGATTAATCAATTATCAAAATAGTTGATGATTAATGTAATAGTTGGCAACTAATTAATTGGTCATTGTAGCTTTAAAAAATATAAAATGTCACAATATAAAATATTCATGAGAAGTTGTGTTTAAATGTTTAAAGAGTAGATTTAGTAAAAGATGGAGGCTGCCAGATTATTTCCAGGAGTTATAAGTTATGAGACAAACAGAACAGATTTTCAGTTCAGTTTATTCAGTGGTTTGTTATCCTGAAAAAATATATAGTTATCACTTTTTATAAGGTAAACTTAAATTAAATTTTTTTGGCACTTTAAATCTTGGCCAATAAAGAATATGGTGATCATGGGAGTTGTTATCTTCACTGCTCTGTAGTCATATTCTCCCAGTTAGGATTCCTTTAGATATACATCATAGATCAAAGACATACATCAAAACAACCAAGTTCTAAAAGTGCGGAAAGAAAAATAACTCAATACTGTATAAAAAGGTGATCACTATCTTGACGGTTCTTTAATTAAAATGACAGATTTCTGTAGATTTGAAAATAGTCAGACACTTTTGGGGAATATACTATATATAACGTAGATCTAGACATTTACAGACATTTATAGATATTTTAAAGTGGAACGATTACATTTTAGGCCTTTAACAAATAATCTAATATGCTAATATATCAGTTGAAGAATTGTGGAGTCTAATTTCTAGAGTCTAAATAATTGCAAGTTTTGCAAATTTACAACATATGAGCCAAAATATAATGAGGCCACATACCAATTTAAAAAAAGTTATATCCTAAAAGTAAAAATATTTCCAGTAAATTTGTATGAAATTCACTTTTTATTTAATTATTTGTTTGTGTGGTAGCTTCAGGATCAGAGTAGGTTTTGTTTACAATTTGTTACAGCAATCAAAACCTATATCCACGTCTACTATAACACATCAGTATTATATTAAGACAGACAGACCCTCGTTGTCTGTCTTAACACTTTGCAAATGAAGTAAAGAATTTCACTTTCAGCAATTATCTGTCCTTCTGTTTTTAGTATCGGAAGAACGACAAGATGACGAACAAATACGATAACTGGCCTGAGCTCATTGAAATGCAAGGATGCATCCCCAAGTACCTGGACTGATACGTTGCCTCGTACTGAACTGTTCAAACCACAAGTACTGGAACATAATTGCAGCACTTTTTATTTGGAAGATAAGAAGATAAAGAACCACTTACTGGTATGACCACAGAACTGTAAATTGATGTGTCATTGTCCTGCTGGTCTAGATGAGCCAGTTCTCTTCACAGTCACAGTAACTGCAATACAAACATGACAAACCTCCAGCTGCTCTAGGCTGCTTCTTCCTCACCGAGGTGTGTTACTGTAACACAAAGAGGAAAAACACTGAAACATTTCCTCTATAATTCTTTTATTTTTGTTTTTATTTTAAACGTTTAACTAGGGTTTGGAGGTTCTAAATATACTGGGCTCAACAAGGACTTTGGATCCTTACAAAGTAACTGAGGTGTGACGTGTGATGAAATTTCTCACAGAAATGGAAATCAGATTTCCTCCTCATATCAGACCAAAACTGATGAACTGAAACGTCATCAAAATCTCATAATAACAACCAAATAGGAAACTTAGAAAAATACATCATGAATTGCAATGACATCTACATTAATAAACTACTGCTAAAGTACACACACACTTTTATAAAAAATGTAAAATGTATATGAAATATATTTATTTCATTATAAAGGTACATGACAGCAGGTTTGCTGAATGTAATTTATGAAATGTGTTTATTATTTTTTTTTTTATTTTACCCTTATTTAAAAATGTATATTTATACACATACAGTTCTGACATTTAACATATGGGTGAAGCTGTATTTGAAGGAAGAGTATGAGGGTAGTGGACATGTGATGGGAATCAGGGGTGAAACAGGGAAATCAAACAGGTTTTAGAATATGACAGCATGTTGAATGTATGGAAACATGATTATAGAATTCATCTAGCATATTAGACACTGTTGTTATCTTACCTGCCTATATTAATGTGAGATAAACTGCTGAACTGTAAATAAATGCATCAGTGAAAATACGACAGCACACTGACGATGGTTTATTTTTAGCCAAGAGGGTGCGTTTGAAACCAGTTCAGCTCGTTCATCCCTCAGTGATAAAAACATGTTCAATTCAATTCACTTTTATTTATATAGCCCAATATCACAACACAGTTGTCTCAATGTGCTTCACAAAATCCAGTCCAAAGTGACTCAGACATCCCCCGTCCTTAGACCCTCTTTCTCGACAATGAAAAACTCCAAAACCCAGTGGGAAAGGAGAAACCTCGGGGAGAACCACAGTGAAGGAGAGATCCACTCCTATGGACGGACAGAGACAAGACAAGATAAGATAGGGGTTAGAGTTCAGGGCTCTGTAAAAAACATTAATGCATTTCTTACTAATTTGTAGAGACAGGGCCTTCTCCACACATAAAGTAGTATTATTAATTATTAAAGTGAAAAGTTTAAGTTTAAAGTTTAAATATGAAGTCTCTAATTAGATATCTTTAGAAGTCACCTTGATTAAATAAACCAAATTGCTGTTGCAACTGCTGAAAGGACAATAAAATCCGGCCTTCGAATACATCACCCATTTTCTTCAGCCCTTGAGTGCTCCACACTTTAAATCCCAGGTTCTTGCAACCTGGTAGGAAGTCTGGGTTATTAAGAATGGGAGTGAGAGGAGAAGATAACCGAGCCTGTTCTTCTATAGAGCAAATATATCTCCAGGCTTGAGCATAACAGGGTTAGAGCAGTGTTTAACATATTCAGGATTATTCATAAACAATAGATTGAACAGGGGTCATTTCAACTGAGAGGATTCAATATCATACCAAAGTGAGGTGGAATCACAGTTGTGCCAGCCTGCAATCACCCGCAGGTGTGATGCCAATTGGTAAAGTGTCACAGTACCTCTTAACAAAATCTCACATTACTATGAAGTCTTTTTATTTCCCTTTAAGATGTTGCTTCTTGATTCCATCAGCATATAAACTAATTATGTCCAACACATGAAAGCTTTGCAGTTGAGAAAAAGGTTAATTAAGGTAGCTTCAACACAATATATTTTGATACAGTGCATCCGGAAAGTATTCACAGCACTCCACTTTTTCCACATTTTGTTATGTTACAGCCTTATTCTAAAATAGATTCAATTATTTTTTTCCCTCAAAATTCTGCACACAACACCCCATAATGGCAATGAGAAAAAATATTCAAGATTTTTGCAAATTTATTAAAAATAAAATTACGAAACCACATGTACATAAATATTCACAGTCTTTGCTCAATAATTTGTTGATGCACCTTTGGCAGCAATTACAGCCTCAAGTCTTTTTGAACATGATGCCACAAGCGTGCCACATCTATCTTTGGGCAATTTTGCCCATTCCTCTTTGCAGCACCTCTCAAACTCCATCAAGTTGGATGGGAAGCGTTGGTGCATCATTTTCAGATCTCTCCAGAAATGTTCAATCAGATTCAAGTCTGGGCTCTGGCTGGGCCACTCAAGGACATTCACTGAGTTGTCCTGAAGCCACTCCTTTGATATCTTGGCTGTGTGTTTAGGGTCATTGTCCTGCTAAAAATTAATTGTGGCCCCAGTCTGAGGTCAAGAGGGTTCTGGAGCAGGTTTTCATCCAGGATGTCTCTGTACATTGCTGCATTCATCTTTCATCCCCGCAGCATGACGCTGCCACCACCATGCTTCACTGTAGGGATGGTATTGTCCTGGTGATGAGCGGTGCCTGGTTTCCTCCAAACATGACGCCTGGCATTCACACCAAAGAGTTCAATCTTTGTCTCATCAGACCAGAGAATTTTGTTACTCATGGTCTGAGAGTCCTTCAGGTGCCTTTTGTCAAACTCCAGGCGGGCTGCCATGTGCCTTTTACTAAGGAGTGGCTTCTGTCTGTCCACTCTACCATATAGGCCTGATTGGTGGATTGCTGCAGAGATGGTTGTCCTTCTGGAAGGTTCTCCTCTCTCCACAGAGGAACGCTGGAGCTCTGACAGAGTGACCATCAGGTTCTTAGTCACCTCCCTGACTAAGGCCCTTCTCCCCTGATCTCTCAGTTTAGATGGCCGGCAGCTCTACGAAGAGTCCTGGTGGTTCTGAACTTCTTCCATTTACAGATGATGGAGGTCACTGTGCTCATTGGGACGTTCAAAGCAGCAGAAATGTTTCTGTACCCGTCCCCAGATTTATACCTCGAGACAATCCTGTCTCTGAGATCTACAGACAATTCCTTTGACTTCATGTTTGGTTTGTGCTCTGACATCACTGTCAACTGTGGGACCTTATATAGACAGGTGTGTGCCTTTCCAAATCATGTCCAAATAACTGAATTTACCACAGGTGGACTCCAATTAAGCTCAGGAAACATCTTAAGGATGATCAGTGGAAACAGGATGAACCTGAGCTCAATTTTTAGCTTCATTTCAAAGGCTGTGAATACTTATGTACATGTGATTTCTTATTTGTTTTATTTTTAATAAATTCTCAAAAGAAAAAAATCTCAAAAATGTTTTCACGTTGTCATTATGGTGTAGAATTTTGAGGAAAAAAATTAATTGAATCCATTTTAGAATAAGGCTGTAACATAAAAAATGTGGAAAAAGTGAAGTGCTGTGAATACTTTCCAGATGTACTGTATTTCTGGCACATCGTATCAATATCAATCCTGTGCTGTATCTAGCCCTGTCACCATTCGTCTCTATTAGAGAGTGATCCCATGTAAATTTGATCTTCCTGGCTAAAATGAAGATCTGTGTTTCAGTCAGAAAGAGATCTACAGATGTGGACAAAATTGTTGATACCCTTTCGTTGAAGAGAGAAAAACCCACAATGGTCACTGAAATAAATTGAAACTGACAAAAGTAATAATAAATAAAAATTTACTGAAAATTAACAAATGAAAATTAGACATTGTTTTAGAATTTTGGTTCAACAGAATCCTTTTAAAAAACAAACTAATGAAACTCGGCTGGACAAAAATGATGGTACCCTTAACTTAATATTTTGTTGCACAACCTTTTGAGGCAATCACTGCAGTCAAACGATTTCTTCAGCTCTTAATGAGATTTCTGCACCTGTCGAATTTTGGCCTACTGCTCATGAGCAAACTGCTCTAGCTGTCTCAGGTTTGAAGGGTGCCTTCTCCAGACTGCATGTTTCAGCTCCTTCCACAAATGTTTAATAGGATTTAGATCAGGGCTCATAGAAGGCCACATCAGAACAGTCCAGTGTTTTGTTCTTAGTCATTCTTGGGTGTTTTTAGCTGTGTTTTGGGTCATTATCCTGTTGGAGAACCCATGACCTGCGACTGAGACCAAGCTTTCTGACACTGGGCAGCACATTTTGCTCCAGAATGCCTTGATAGTCTTGAGATTTCATTGTACCCTATACACATTCAAGACACCCAATGCCAAATGCAGCAAAGCAGCCCCAGAACATAACCAACCCTCCTCCATATTTCACAGTAGGCAGTGTTCTTTTCTTCGTATGCTTCATTTTTGCATCTGCGAATGTAGAGCTGATATGACTTTCCAAAAAGCTCCAGTTTTGTCTCATCTGTCCAAAGGATATTGTCTCAGAAGCTTTGTGGCTTTTCAATATGTGTTTTGGCAAATTCTAGTCTAATTTTATTATGACTTGCTTTCAACAGTGGTGTCCTCCTGGGTCGTCTTCCATGAAGTCCACTTTGGCTCAAGCAGCGACGGATGGTGCGAGCTGACACTGATGTACCTTGACCTCGGAGTTCATCTCTAATCTCTTTTGAAATTATTCTGGACTCTTTGGTCACCACTTGTATTACCCGTTTCTTCAATTTGTCATCCATTTTCCTCTTGCGGCCACATCCGGGGAGGTTGGCGACAGTCATGTGGACTTAAAACTTCTGAATAATATGTGCAACTGTATATAACTCTTTATAAACACAGTCTAATTTAACTATCTACTATATATCTAGATATATACAGTATGTGCTGTAATCACTTTTTGGCAAGAGAAAAAAATGTTGTATTGTCATCTGTCCTCTGGGAACCTCATGTGTTGTATTTTTTGAGAAATAAGGGCTGGATTTGTTACAATTTAGGGCAAAGAGCAGGTTGCATAATTCACTTTCTGACAGAAAATCACTTTTTAACTCGACAGTTGAAAACAAGCTGGAATGAAAGAGTAGGATATTGTAAAATATTAGGCAAGTCAAGGAAAGTGTATTTGTATAGCACATTTCATCAACAATGTAATTCAAAGTGCTTTACAAAAATTCTTAAAAGCATTGAGATACAATTAATAATAAGATTAAAAATCAATACATTTAAATGAAAAAATATATAAAAACAGTTGATTAAAAGGGGAATAATTAAAATCAAATCAAATCAATCAAAATCAAAAATAATTAAAAAATAAAATTAAAAAACAATAACAAAAGTTACAGTGCAGTGGAAAATAATTAAGAAATGACACCATTAATAGCAGCAGCAAACAGAAAATTCTGTTTGCAGCTGCTCTGACCTAAAAACAGTGAGAGTTGCAGCAGACCTGGGCATTTGTTCCAGATGTGTGGGGCATAGAAACTGAACGCTGCTTCTCCATGTTTAGTTCTGACACTGAGAACAGAGGGCTGACCCTGTCCCAGACCATCTAAGAGGTCAGGATGGTTCATAAGGGATCAGCAGATCAGAGATATACTTAGGCCCGAGACCATCCAGTGCTTTATAATCTAGTAAAAGTATTTAAAAGTTAATTCTTTGGCAGACAGGGAGCCAGTGCAAGGACCTCAGAACTGGAGTGATATGATCTACTTTTTAGTCTTAGTGAGGACTCTAGAGTCAGCATTTTGAATTAGCTGCAGCTGGCTGATTGAAGGGCGACACAGTGGAGCAGGGGTTAGCGCTGTTGCCTCACAACAAGAAGGTTGCAGCTTCAAAACCTCCTTGGTCCTGGGTCTGGGACCTTTCTATATGGAGTTTGCCATATAGAAAGTTTGTGGAGTTTGTTCTCCCCGTGTCTGCGTGCGTTTTCACCGGGTACTCTGGCTTCCTCCCACAGTCCAAAAACATGCTGAGGTTAATTGGTGACTCTAAATTGCCCATAGGTGTGAGTGTGTGAGTGAATGGTGTGTGTGCCCCACGATTGGCTGGCGACCATCTGGGCTGTATCCCTGCCTCTCACCGTAACGCGCTGGGATAGGCTCCAGCAGACCCCCGTGACCCTAATGAGGAATAAGCAGGTATAGAAAATGACTGACTGACTGTCTGATTGAGCTTTTAGAGAGACCTGTAAAGACTCTGTTACAGTCATTTATGTTCAGTCTACTGAAAATAAAAGCATGGACAAGCTTTTCCAAGTCTTGCTGAGATATAAGGCCTTTTCATCTCTGCCTCTGGAACACCTCACCAAGCAGGTGTCCAGGAGGCATCCTCAATAGATGCCTGAGCCACCGCAACTGGCTCCTCTTGAGTGGAGGAGCAGTGGTTCTACTCTGAGCTCCATGCGGATGACTGAGCTTCTCACCCTATCTCTAAGGGAGAGCCCAGCCACCCTGCGAAGGACTCATTTTGGCCGCTTGTATTCGCAATCTCATTCTTTAGGTCACTACCCAAAGCTTGTAACCATAGGTGAGGGTAGGAACGTAGATTGATTGGTAAATTGAGAGCCTCACCTTTCGGCTCAGCTCCTTCTTCACCACAATGTACCAATGCAGGACCCGCATAACTGCAGATGCTGCACTGATCTGCCTGTCAATTTCCCGCTCCATCCTCCCCTTACTCGTGAACAAGACACAGGTACTTGAACTCATCCACTTGAGAAAGGATCTCATCCCCGACCGGGAGTCGGTACTCCACCCTTTTCCAGCTGAGAACCATGGCCTCAGATTTGGAGGTGCTGATCCTCATCCCAGCTACTTCACATTCGCCTGTGAACCGCTCTAATGAGAGCTGAAGGTCTCGGTCTGGCTTAACTGGGGTTAAGCCAAAGACTGTTGGTTTACTCAGAAATTCTTACACTAACCTTAGCAAACATGAAGATTTGGAGTATGAACCAATTGGATGGAAGCAGCCATGTTGGGGTAAGATCATCATTTTAATGAACAGTCGTCCGCTCAACTCCAGAGGTCATCTAGAGTTCAGCGGACGACCGTTAGCTTACTGATATATTCTTAGCCTAAACTTAGGGGGCCACAGGAAATTCAATTTTTGGTGTAATTTGAACACTCAGAGCTTGATGTGTCTCCTCAAGTGTGTGATGGCCTCCACTTTCTATTGATACCAGCAGGTAAATGTCAACCTCAGATTTTGTGAATGACAAATAGCCAAAGACTGTTGGTTTACCCCAAAATTCTTACACTAACATTAGCAAACTATCTGTATGAAGGTAACAAGCATGAACCGATCAGATGGAAACAGCCACGAATAATTTTTTTCCTAAGATAATTCAGGAATGATTCACTTTTCAGTGCGTTCTAATCAGTTAATACTTGTCTTCATGCGGTTAGGTTGGTTCATGTTGGGGTAAGATCATCACTTTAACCAACGGTCGTCCACAAAACTCCAGAGGTCATCTGGAGTTCAGCGGACAACCATTAGCTTACCATGATATTCTTAGCCTAAACTTAGGGGGCCACAGGAAATGCAATTTTTGGTGTAATTTGAACACTCAGAGCTTGATGTGTCTCCTCTGGTCTGTGACGGCCTCCACTGATGTGGTCTTTGTCTTCTTGGTGTGTTCCTGTGGTGACTCTTAAGTGTGTTGAGGTGAGAACACATGCTCACACACAGGCATGAAGATGATGGTTAGTACTGGATGTCTTCATGAGTTTGGATAGTTCAGGTCATAGGATGGAAACAGCCATGTTGCGGTAAGAATGTCACTTTAAACCAACGGTCGTCCACAAAACTCCAGAGGTCATCTGGAGTTCAGCGGACAACCGTTAGCTTAATGTGATATTCTTAGCCTACACTTTGTTGAAATTGCATTGTAAGAACATTACAGTAAACCAATGATCGCCCACTCAACCCCAGAGGTCATCAGTGCAACCAACGACAACCTTTGGGGTTAAATCAACGACTGTTAGCTTACTGTGATATTCTTGTCCTAAACTTTCCAACCCAGCTTCATGAAGACAATAAATGTATGGGAGGGTCATGGATCTGATGTCCCAAATCTACCTGTATGTGTTCTTCTTTTTCTTCTTCTTCTTCATCTTCTTTTTTGTTCTGTGTTTGGTTTTTTTTAAGCACTTTTTGGGTGCATTGCTGTAGTCGCCAGAAATTGGGTCATCTGTTTGGATTGTGTTTGAGCTTGTTGAGTCACTGGTGTTGTCTATATCAGTCGAACTGGTCTGTTCTTCATGGTTCTTTTTGCGGCATGAACTGCTCTGACTGGTCTCACTTGGGGCTCTGTACATCACAGCACTGGTGCTGGGAACCTCATTGTCTGTGGGGAAGTCCACCAAGTGCCATCTTCTGGCTGGAGCGTCTAGAACTGGTCTCCGGATCAGTTGAAATGTGTAAATTTCATCAGGTGAGGGAGAGAAAGAAAATCGTCTCATTGCCAAAAACCAGGTGACTTCTGTCAAGAACTTGTGGTAAACCGAACTGATTCTTTCCCAGATCTCACAGAAAACCCAACTGGTTCCTGTCCAGATCTTTTGGAAAACCCAGCTGGTTCCTACCCACATCTTTCTGAAAACCCAACCGGTATCTATCCGGATTCTGCGTAAAGGATAACCCCTGGCAAACTCATTGTCTGCAGGGATGTCCATCAACTGCGGGTTTCTGGCCCAAGCTTCTAGATCTTGTCTCCGGATCAGTCGAAATGCGTAAATTTCGTCAGGTGAGTAAGAGATAGAAAATCCTCTGATTGACAAAAACCAACTGATTTCTGCCAGGATCTTCTGGAAAACCGAACTGGTTCTTGCCCAGATCTTGCAAAAAACCCAACCAGTTCCTGTCCAGATCTTGCAGGAAACATAAGTGGTTCCTACCCACATCTTGCAGAAAACCCAACCGGTTCCTGTCCAGATCCTGCAGAAAACCCAACCACTTCCTGCCCCGATCTGGCGTAAAACCCAACCAGTTCCTGCTGTGGTCCTTGAAAAAGTGTTTGCTTTGGCTGTGGAAAATGCAGCAATCCTCACTGTCTGTGCTCCAGATGTTGTCTCCAAGGCTGCCTTTTTCTTACGATGGCATGCTCTGGCCCTCTTTGCCTTCCTGACAGCAGGTTCTTGCATTTCTGGCCCAGAAGCTTGCTCTAAGTCTGCCTTTCTTATATGCTGGATTGCTGTGATCCTGTTGGCTGCAGGATCTTGTGTCTCTGGCTCAAACCTTTGCTCTAGGTTGGCCTTTGTCAGAGAATGGAGTGAACATTCTGCTTGTACTCCTAAACCCTGAGAAGTACTTGCACCCTGATTGTCTGGTCCAGGCTGGTCCTGCAGATTGGCATGTCCCCGCTCCAATAGAAGCGGTGGAACATAATTTGCCTCAAGATAAATGACCCGGCTGCGACGGTTCACCCCCAGAGCAACACCAAACTGACGAACAGCACTTCTCACCTCCCGAGCTGTCGTCCACAAATACTCACCGAGGTCCCCAAACATTGTGCTTTTCAGTAATGGAGACAAGTTGCTATTTCTGATTCCTGATGTTCAATACAGGTTTGAATATTTACAAACCTGAAAACAGGTGTAGAAAAGTAGCTTGTCCAAGTTGCTGCTATGTTAAAGCTCATACTGAGTAAACCAAATCTCGTGTAAGAACTTTTACGCTGTGGCAATGAGACAATGTGTGAAGAAACATATATAGACAAACATCAAAGCCCAATTTTCTGATGCAAGCTCAGGAATGCATGACGTCACTCAATCTCAGGAATGTGTGTTGTGACCTGCACGTGACGTCATGCAGTCTTAATAATGTGTGGTGTCAACTACACGTGACATCCTCAACGGCTTTGTTGATGCAGCTATACACACATTTATTTTTAAAATTGTATGTGTAAAAAAAAATAATATCGAAAAAGAAGCACTGCTGTATCCGGGTAAATTTTAATATCCCCGATACAACTTTACTAACGTTACCTCGTCAATAGTCAAAAATAATAACACCATGGTTACTGAAGGACGTGTGAGACACCTAACCCTGATTATAAGTAAGTCCTCTCTTCTTTTGATTTCCGTTACTCGGGAATATTGTCTGTTTTTACTATTCATGAATATTGAGGTGCGTGAACTAGCCTAAAGTTAGCCCGCTTACAGTGAACAAACGTCCTCTTTTTGTTCAGTCCTGGAGGTTATTTATTAATTCGTGACAATGACCGGTTCTCTCCGGTAGGTTTGCATGTTGCTGAACTGTTTTTAGCAGTATTTTTTTTTTACCGATCTCAAGCAAATTATCAGCTTTATCAGCGAATCTGAAGCGTCAGTATTTAAAATTTAAACATCATTTTAAAAAGTCCTCCCAAAAGCAAATGAAGATATCTGATCCTTTTTAACAGTTTACACAGGATTTACTGAGAATGTTCTTTAATTAATCCAAATAATAATCTTTGAAATTAGTCTGACAGTTATTTACTATTTAAAATACAACACTTCCTTTACCATTAGTTTCTCAAGAGCAGAGTTAATGTGACCTTAATGTGCTTCTACTTGTATTGTAGTAAGACTGTGAGTAGTTTATCTTATATTATTTATAGGCTAAACTACAGCTTGTGATTATATTCTGATTTATTAGATCCACACAGACACGGACAGGTGAGCTGCAGCCTCTCAGGTGAACTCTGATGTTGCAGTGAAAGATCTGAGATCTGAGTTAATGAGTTGAATGAACAGCAGTTCTGCAGCTCAATGAACTCAAAAGTTCTGCAGCTTTTGAGATAGTTTGAGATAGTTTGAGTGTCAGTGTGTCTGTCATGAAATACACAGAGAGAATATCATTCTAAAAATTCACAGCAGCTGTTACAGAGAAGCGCATCACCTACAGGTTTCCATACATTCATGTTATAACATTTCATATGCCAGAGATGTTATTTTAAAAAACTAAAGTGTGGTCTCAGGGTTAAGTATTTTTAATGAAATACAATATAAAAATCAGAGAAAAGGCCGTGATAAAACAGCACATTAATGAACATGTTACAGTGGGACTCTGGAAGAGAAAAGAGACTGAGCAGTGATGTTGAAGCCAAACCCAGGTTTAGTTGATACTCTGTACTAATAGTGACCGGTGTGAAACAGCATAGCCAGAATTCATACAAACTCTACAGTTAGACTTATTCACACGATAGAAATATAAAAAAAGTATAACGAGAATTAAATATTGTTATAATTTACATCATAACTTCATTATTATGGTTCATGTATCAGTGTTTGAACCTAAAATAGTACAAATTAACTCTGAGATCAACTTATTATTTGTTTAAACTGCTGCAACGTGTTTTCGCTAGAACTGTGTTCTTCTGATGGTTAACGAATTTACACCTTATGAGCAAAATATACTTCCAGGAGTCCGTCATCTTCTATACCTGCTTATTCCTCATTAGGGTCTGCTGGAGCCAATCCCAGCGCAATACAGGCGAAAGGCAGGGATACATCCCAGATGGTTGCCAGCCTATCATGGGGCACACAAATCACTCACACACTCAAAACTATGGACAATTTAAAGGTCGAGCAGCAGGTTTTACTTCCTGTAACCTGTTCAGCTGCTGCTCTCTGCTGGAAAAACCATGGAGGAGCGATGCTGTGATAAAACATCCTCATAACACAGGGTAGAGCTGCAACAATTGGTCGATTAGATGCCAACTATTAAATTTATCGATTTAAATAATCAATTGATCAATTTGAGTCATTTTTAAAAGGAAAATGTCCAAATTCTCTGGTTCTAGTTTCTCAATTCTGATGATTTTTTGGTTTCTTTTGTCTTCTATAATAATAAACTGATGATCTTTAGATTGTGGACTGTAGGTCTGGACAAAAAACGCATTTAGGTTGAATCTTCAGCTTTGGGAAGCAGTGATCGACATTTTATAAACCACATAACTAGTTAATTAATCATCCCAATAATCAATAGATTATTCACCTATAGGAATAGTCATTATTTGCAGCTCTAAAGTCTGTTCTTCAGCAGCAGAGGTGTAAAACATATTCATGTTACATGTTGTCATTACTCATGAAGTAAGCATGTAGTATAGATACTAGTGTTAAAAAATACTTCTGTGGAAGTTAAGGTATGAACTCAAGCTTTTTACTCAAGTAAAAGTGTAGAAGCACCAATTTAAAACTACTTTTATAAACATAAAAGTAATTTAAAAAATCACTTGCCTGACAGTTAAAATAAATGAACTATAATTACTTTTTGGCAAGAGGTATTGCAGTTTATTCGTTGTATTGAGTATTTGAACAGGTAATAGTGAGTGAGTGAGATAGAATGTAACAAGTCATTTTTAAGCAAAAACAACCTTTAATTCTAAATGTACTGGAACATACAGACAAAATGGTTTTGTTTAAAAAGTAACATTAAAATTAAATCCATTATCTAAGTTTGTCCCCTTGATGGAGCCATTACTGATCTTTTATCCAATCACTTTTCCCCCAGATAAAACACTAAAACTAAACTGTATTAACATTTAAATCAGTCCACTGAATCTACAGTAGATCTATTAAAGGCAAAATCAATTTAAATGATGCTGTGATGATGAATTGTCCAAAGTACAGCCAATTATGATTTAAGATAATTCTTCAATAATTAGAAAGCAGAGGCTGGGAGAAATGTGACTGTGTTGAACACCAATTAACATTAATCTGCTCCACTGGAACTGCTCAGTGGATAATAGATATATTTCTGTTTGTATGGGGCAGGTGTGTCCATAATATATAAAAGTAATGATATGTATATAGCCTACAGAACTGTGCAAAATGTTAAGTAAATGAGGATGTTTTTAAAAAAAATATGCTACAAATAAATTCAAATTATCAATTAACTTGAAAAAAGTCTAGTGAAGAAAAAAACTCCTAAATCAATATTAGTTGTGAGCTGAAGTTGAATTTCAGCATTTTTCTTTAGTTTTTGATATATCCAATGCATCTGTAGTACAATAACTCGAAGTCTCTGATGTGCCTGAGAAGAATCCGCTCAAAGCACTTCATGATTACAGGGGTCAGAGCAACAGGCCTGTAATCATTGAGGCAGGTGGGGGACGTCTTCTTCGGTACCGGTATAATGGTTGAGGCCTTGAGACACTCATGAACCATAGACAGCTGCAGGGACAGGTTGAAAATGTCCGGGTACACTCTTGCCAGCTGGTCAGCACATGTTCTCAGAGTCCGGCCTGACACCTTCTCCGGTCCTGAAGCTTTGCGAGTGTTGATCTTCCTCAGGGTGGACGACACCCGGTGCTGCTGCAGGACGAGGGGCAGGTGATGCTCCTCCAGCCGGGGTATTTGTGTAGCTTCTCTGCTGCCTGGTGTATCGAAGCGAGCAAAGAAGTTGTTTAAGGTGTCAGGCAGGGTAGAGTCGTGGCTGACGAGCAGAGTGTTGGGCTTTTAGTCCGTCATGGTTCTGATGCCCCTCCACATGTTCCAAGGGTTGTTGTTGTTGAAGTGATCTTCAACTTTGTCCTTATACCGGAGCTTGGCCTGTTTGATTCTTTCTTAAAAGATAGGCAGGGAGAGTTGAGTTTTAGAGTTTGGTTCCTGCATAAGAGTGGGTGCAGTCATTTGTAGAAAAGGTATGTCAAGGACATCTTTTCACACAGAATCTAATTTTGATTGATCAGGACAAAAAAAAATCCTACCACTGGATAATCACTATGGAATTTTACATGCATATGTATGTAAGAAACGGGAACTGAAGGGCCCACAACAACTTTATTTATCAGATTAGTCCAGTACTATTTTACTATCTATGGGCTTTGCCATGACTGGAGCTACACACGCTTCTGTTTTCTTTTGTCACTTTAGACACAGATTCTCTGCTGAGCATAATCTTTGATAAGTTGAGACTTCTGAAAAAATTATAAATGGGAAGACCGAATGTTTCTCTTATTTTACTTTCACTGGTGCATCAGTGTCTAGGGATAGAAAAAGCTGACAGGCTTGTGCATTTTGTTATAATATTAGAATAAAATACTTAAATTAAACCTTTATCATTTAATTACATAATTAATTTTCTTAAATGTAAAATTCACCGTAACACTGGTACAGCATGTACACCTCCACCAATGGGACCGTTTCTTTGTCTGTTTTCAGTCAGAATGCATACAATGTGTGGTCTCATTTTTCCTCCTAATTTCCTAAGAGGCTTTATTTTCTCTAATTTCCCTGTTGAAATCAGAGGAAAAGGAGAGCTGCAGTGCTCCAGGCTGCAGTTTCTGATTGTGTACCTGCACTCACTGGGTTGAGAGTGAAGTGTATTACTTTGTATTATTTGTATAGGATGTAGAGTTTAAGGAATATAATGTACAGTCTTACAGTAATGTTTATATGAACGATTATTAGTGTCAGGCATTGAAAAACAAAAATACACTAGGAAGATTATTTTTATTTTATAATTTTAGAATAGAGGTTGAATTTTCAGTATTAGCACCAGGCATTAAAACAAATGAGATGAGAAAGAATATCTTTTAAAAGTTGAAATGTTAAATACAATTTCAACTTTAATCTTCTCAAATGTAAAATAGAAAAATGTTCCTCCTGTCATTTTTCAATGCTGTGCCTTAATACTCTTTCATGTTTTATAAAATGTTTTATAAAAACTTTCTTAGGCCAAAAACGCTGTTGGTAGTATCATGGGGTTATGGAGCCTTTAAATTATAGTCAACTTTTGACTAAAATACTTTTAATACTCATTAAGAAAACCAAGCGCAACTGTATCAGAATAAAAAAAGCATAATTTATCATCTTTAGCATATAATATATGACATTACACAACTATAAATTATTTGGATTCATCACTTATGATATAGCTCTGCTTCTTCAGAGAATTTGACACTGGGGTGTAGTTGTTAAATGAATGTAATGTTAAATTAACTGATAATATTGAGGGAATATTAAATCACAGTGCATAATTTATTCATGACTTCCATTTCATTCCTTTTGCCATACAACTGCCTCCTTTATTCAACGTCTCAAAGAAAGCCCTCTAAATATAGTAAAAATGTGTCCCGATCTGTATATGTTTATTTCTTGTGTTTTTCTGCTGATGATCCCTTAATATAACCAGTTGTTTGTGAATAGTCATTTACCTGCACTGAGCTAAAATTGACTCACTGCTGTATTGTTCTGTCTGTGTCAACATGTTCACGGTGTGTGACCTTTTTCTGTTTGATGTGTTTAATACACAGGAACAAAGTGCACGGCCAGAAGAGGCGGAGCTAAAAGCAACCCCTTTATAGAGAAGAATATTAATCAGCCAGCCTCCTCAGCCCGGTCCACTTCACTTCGGTTCAGTCCATTTCACCATGTTTTCTTCAATCATCTTATTTCTCTGCATTTGCCTCCTCATCAATCAACTCATAACCCGGAGGCCCAAGAACTTTCCACCAGGACCCACCATCCTGCCAGTTCTGGGGAACGTGTTGAATCTGAGCCTAGACAATCCCTTGAATGACTTTGAGAGGGTAAGAAAAACACTACAATGCTCTTCCAATCAAGTGTTATGTCATATATATAATTAATATTAGTAGTACTTAAAATGGGTCTGTGCTACTATACTTGTATTAATAAAACCTATTTGCTATAAGGGTAAAATAAAAACACATGCAAAGCCACTAAAACATGGGCACTACATTCTACCCTTTAAGGGGCAAGGGTTGCTTTTATCAGCACTCTCTTTTCCTGTGATTTAGTAACCTGCTGTCATTGCCTGTACAGAGCTGATAGCCTGTGCACTTTGATCATTGAAAATAAGTTCATGTTTAAAACACAAGTTCAAACTACCTTTACAGAAACTATGTGATAGAGGATAATCTGCAGACGTTGCTGACCCAAGTAATTGCGATATGTTTTCTAGAAATAGACAGTTCTGTTGATTTTTACAAATATAATTTTTCAAGCCCCACAAACTGAATTTCAATGCCAGATGTCCAGAAGTGGTGGCAGAAGTATCAGCAATTATGTCAAGGCCAGGCTAAGATAATGATCTGCATGCCTAGAAAACATGACCTTGTCCTTTTATAAAGTGTAATAAAATCAACCAGTTATGTGATACTCTATTCATGCATTTAAAAAAATAACAAGCTGTCTTGTTTTCTCATAGCTGAGGAAAGCTTATGGGAATGTCTACAGTCTGTACATCGGTTCCAAACCAGCTGTAGTCATCAGTGGTCTGAAGGCCATGAAGGAGGCTATAGTGTCTAAGGGGAATGATTTTGCTGGACGACCCCAAGACCTGTTCGTTAATGCCACCACCGAAGGGAATGGTAGGACAGACATGATACAGGAGAGAAAAAAAAAGTGTTCAGAGAGTCATTAAAGATTTAGCAATACTACCCTACAAAGCAAAAATGCAGTAACTAAGCAGAGTGCAGAACTGAGAAAAAATATTTGTAAAGCCTAAGTAGGTTGATTATTGGACATGTGGCAGTTTTGTTACTACATATTATCTTATTCTTTATATATATCAAGTGAAATGATGTGATATAAAGTGGAATCGCTGTTAAAATGTCTCATGAGGATCAGCTGTCTGTTCACCATGGAAACAGGAACTTATACAGTAATCAAAGGTACAATAAGTGACATGAAACAAAGCAGAATACTGTAACTGTACAGTTGATGTACTTTTGCTTTGTTTCACTGGGTCTTTTTGCAGTTACTGTAAAAACAACTACCATTTTTATCTAAAACAACACACATTTGAGATAAGATATTTTGTCACATAGCAAAGGATGCCTTGATTGTCATGAAAATGATAATTTATTTTTGACCAAACATAAATTTACTGCTTTTTTTTTACTTTTTACTTTGTATTGTAGAATAATGTCTCTTTGGATGAATGTAGTGACGCTACAGAAACCCGCAGAACTAGAGATGCACCTTAAAATCTGTTTCTACATAAACTATTAATAAAAGAGGTTTTACTCAACAACAAATCTGTGCTCTTTGTGTCACAACACCGGTTGTAGGAGTGATTCTGGCAAATTATGGCCCCACTTGGAAGGAGCACCGTCGCTTCTCTCTGATGACTTTGAGAAACTTTGGGCTGGGGAAGCAGTCCATGGAGGAGAGGATTCTGGGAGAGATCCAGTACGTCATAAAAACACTGGAAAAGAGCATCGGTACGCTAACTGTTGCATAATTAATTTACCTAAAACAAATATTACCTTCCTCTCCGTAACCTGTTGCCAGGTTAGATTTTACTTGTTACTATTAGTTCTATACATTTTTTGTACGTAAATATGTATTATATTTATTTAATGTCTTTACAGGTAAAACCCTCAGTCCTCAAGCTATGTTTCATAATGCAGCATCCAACATCATCTGCCAGGTTCTGTTTGGTAAACGCTATGATTACGACGATGAGTTCATCAAAGTTATTGTTCAGTGCTTCACTGAGAACGCCAAGATAGCCAATGGTCCGTGGGCTATGGTGAGTCAAAGATTGTTGCCAAGAAAGATAATATTTATTACAGCCATACTCACAGGTGTGGGCCCTTCTCTGGGTTTTTGAGGTAAATTCTTACTGATGTTTAGCAGGTTGTAATGTGTACCATGTCGACCATGATAGTTTAGTGTGTTAATGTGCAAAACATGGGCCACTGAGGCTTGTGGGGAGGTTTTCAGGTATTTGATTATGAAGCAAAGCATTAGTAAAGTAAAATATTGTATCCAGTGATTATGCTAGAGTAAAACTCAAGGGGCCAATGAAGATGACATACTTCACCTAGAAGTGAAGATAGATGTGTCCTAAATTTCAATCCTTCCAATAACTGTTGAGATATTTCTCTCAAAGCTCACTGATGTGAACCATATGGTGGCACTGCAGGAAAAGTCAGGAATCACAACATCAAAAGGCTTCATGTAATGATTGTCTGCATAAAGTGGTGGACTGACTGATAAATTTGTGTCACACTTACCTGCAAAGTGCACCAGGCCACAGAGAAGAATAATAGATAGTAGACAATAGAATTTGGATAAGGAGGGTTCAGTCTTTTTGTTCTCAATGACCTCTTTGGTGCTGTCTGAAATCACTGTCTTCTCAACCACCCACACTGATGCAACCACAGTAGCTGTTAGGGCTCAAATAATCTAAAGAACATTTCCAGCACAACTTTGTATGCCTTACCCTTTGTATTTGATAATAAAATCACCTGGATGAATTAATGATGAATCTCTTTACAGCTGTATGACTCCTTTCCTATAATCCGTAACCTGCCGTTGCCTTTCGCCAAGGCCTTTAAGAATGTTGTGGTATGTTAATGAATTATAAAAAATAACCCAAACAACAACAGCCAACAGAGATGTTCCTAATACTCTCAATAATTCATTTTTTTCAGACTTGTCAGAATATAGGAAGGCGTTTGTTGAATGAACACAAGAAGACCAGAGTCCCTCTAAAGCCACGAGACTATGTTGACTGCTATTTGGATGAATTGGACAAGGTGTGTGTGTGTGTGTGTGTGTGTGTGTGTGTGTGTGTGTGTGTGTGTGTGTAAGCACACTCCAGGATCTGTTTGAGAATGGAAGCAGACGAGCAGGGTCATCTTCACTTTTACAAGAGACACACTTGTGTTGTTTGTACACAAATGTACATATGTGTACATTTAGGTGTTAATGAAAAAAGATAAGATGTAGTAGAGACAAGAACTTATTAACCATTTTATGTTTAATTATTTCATAACAAACATCCTCCTTTTATTTTAGAGAGATGAAACTTCTTCATTTTCAGAAGAAGAACTCGTTGGACACACCTTAGATCTTCACTTTGCTGGGACTGACACCACCTCCAACACCCTGCTTACTGGTTTCCTTTACCTGATGACCCATCCACACATACAAGGTATGAGGTATGCATGTGTACTATAATCACAACACTATAGTTCAATTGTTGGTTTTCTATTGAAATTTTATACATATTCATACTTTTTTAATTATTTGTGTGAATGTGAGATGTAATTTAAATGTTCAACCACTGTTCTGCTCAGGGGACCATGTCAACAAACAAAGAAAATTAGCTGGAAACTGTACTTTTTTCTGTTAGTTTTATAATTTATCATTAGTATCCATCATTCAGACTACTTTCCTTCAGGAATTTCCTGCATTAACTATTGTTTTTTAAATTTTTTGTTCATTTCATTCTTTATTATGTTGTTGCTGTGTTGTTCATATTACAGTTGTACTGTAAAATATGGGATGCATATGTGGATGTTAACACCCACCCCTCCTTCTACTGTATGTTTCAGAGCGCTGTCAGCAGGAGATAGACCAGGTGTTAGAAGGGAAGGATCAGGCCACTTTTGAGGACAGAAACAGCATGCCTTACACGCAGGTAAACATCCACCAATAATTTCACATATTTCATGTGTACAGTCTCAGTGGTACATTTGTCACAGCATGACACCAATTCATCTAAAAGTGGAATCATTTAAAACTCAAACAGAAGAGCAATATGTCAAAACACCATAAATACAACACCATAATGGAGAAAATAATAATAAAATACTAAAAAAAGGATGAATTCCCTGGACACAGCATTGTTATTGCTACATGGTTATTGTAGAAGTGTTCATGATATCAGGTAGATGAGTAGATTATTACACGTGGAATTATTGGGAAAATAATATTAAATAAAACATGCATGTTATCTATTATATATACATTATTATATAGGTTATTATTAATTATATAAATATATTAAGTGTATAATAAAAGTATAATAGGAGTATAATACACATAAAAGCATCAAAAAATCATCCACAGCTGTCAACAGTCACTTTGAAATAAACTAAAATAAACTAAACAACTATTCTGCATTGTGGCACCTCTCTCCACACCTGGAGGTCCTGGGGGACACCTGTAGATCAGTTTTCATCGGGTATTAACTCATGCTTTAAATTTTTATTCTACCAGGCTGTGATCCATGAAGTGCAGAGGGTCGCCAACACTGTGCCACTCAGTGTCCCCCACTGTACCACAAAAGACACTGAGCTCATGGGATATTCCATTCCCAGGGTAAGAGCGGGGCAGGTGAAGTGTTCTGGAAAGAAACCTCACTCGTACTCTATAGCTTCATGATGAAAAGGCAATTTATACCAGTGTTGCAAGCAGAGGCAAGTTCTGCTGGGAAAACAGTAGAACATGATTTTTCTATCAATATTAATTCATAATTAATCACAAATGTCTTGATTTCACTGTTGTACATGGTTGTCTGAATGTAGGTGGCGGATTTACTAAACAGAGTAACACATCCTTTGCTTGACTTTCTCCTCAGGGTACACTGATCATCCCGAACTTGACTTCAGTGCTGAAGGAGGAGGGACAGTGGAAATTCCCTCATGAATTTAACCCTGAAAACTTCCTCAATGACCAGAGAGAATTTGTTAAACCAGAGGCCTTCTTGCCTTTCTCTGCAGGTACAAGAAGATAAAAACACAATCTCACAGAACATGTCTCGTTGTTTCACATGACCAATCAATGATGTTATGTTTTGTTTATGTGCAAGGTCCTCGTATGTGTCTTGGAGAGGGTCTGGCTCGTATGGAGCTCTTCCTTATCATGGTGACGCTGCTGAGGAAGTTCAAGTTCATCTGGCCTGAGGATGCAGGAGAGCCAGACTACACTCCAGTCTACGGGGTCACTCTGACCCCAAAACCCTATCGCATGAAGATCCAGCTCAGGGCAACGCAGTGAAACGGTCTGCAGGCACAGCAGAGATAGGCAGAGAACTCACTAAAAGTATTTCAGCCACAACACAACAAATATGATGGTTTTTGAGTTATATTTCCTTACTGATTATTAATAATATATGTAAAAGGTTGGGTGAGAATTTCAGTGGAAGTCCAGCATATAATCAAGTTTTTTTTTTTTTTTTGTTGGTGACCACAGCAACAGTTTGCACATTTCCTTTGTATATAAAATTTATTGCAAAAGCAACATTACATAATGTGTATTTTGTGTGTATATATAATGCCAACCCCAAAATTCAGTGGGCTGACAAATCATGAGATTGTGAAATAAAAATGTGACAAAATGGAATTTTCACAACAGTCATTTTCACCACATATTAATTGTGATGGAAAACACAATGCCAATACAAAAAAAGTTTAAAAGAATGCATGCAGAAATAAATAATAAAAATATATTTGTAGAAATAAATACAAAAGAATAAATGTAGAAATACATAAGTTAATACATATATAAATAAATAAAGAAAGACTACAGAAATAAACAGTCTAAAAAAAGTTTTAGGTTGATTTACTTCAAATGTAGAAAAAAAACACATTATTTTAAAATTGTCCTTAGTCAATACCAAAATCTATTTATTTAGTGAGTAATTTCTGCTTTTATTTATTTATACATTTATTTATGATTATTTCATATGTTGTGCTCCATAAAAGGCGTCAAATCCATAAATCTATAATATCAAAAAACAGAGTCGGAACTAAAGACGCACGTCGGCGATCGCGACGAGGCATTTTGACAGTGACACAATACGTCATTAATTTGGAGTATCGACTAGCCGAGCTTGGTAAGTTGAAGTGACAGAATTATTCTACATGATATTGACATAAATAATAATAGTAAGCTGAAGCTCGAGCGTGTTCGGTGTCAGAAAGCATTAATATTTCAACATGACTCGATGTTCGGTGGACTGGCAGCTTTCCTGAATGCTAGCAATGCTAACGTTAGCCGTCCTGCAGCATTCAACGCACCTGTGTTAATGTTACTGGACGACGAGCACAGCAGTAGATCAATGATGTGTCTGGCTGTATGTTAGAGATTAATAGTTGTATTGATTGGATCGGCTGGAGAGTGTGTCCTGTCTTAATGTTTCCCTCCTGAAGCGGCTAATGTTGTAGTGCTGCAGGTCTGGACATGAAGCATTAACTCATGCAAACAAAACGCCCAAAAGCTCCATAAACAGACGCGTGTGGTCACATAAACATCCTCATACCGCCGGTTTTATCCTCACATGATTCCTCAGCTGTTTTTGTTGAATAGAAGTTTAATAATTGATAATATCTTAAATTACCTGTGGTAAATAAAATTGGCCACAAGGGGGAGTCAAAACCTCACGTGTTGAATTCAGATTAGGCCTTTAATATTTTAAAATACATGCAGTGGTTATCTAAGTTCTACTAATACATTTTGTAATTGATTTATCCTGCTGATAAAACATACATTATGATCAGTGAATTCATGAAAATACATGAAATCAGTCGTGTAATGTAACAAAGTAATTATAGTTGCATTACAATACTTAAGTATTTTTTTTTTAGATTATCTAATATTATCTTTATTATTATTATTATCTATCTATTCTCTATTATTATAGTTATCTATACTTTAAGTATTTATCTTTCTATTAAATTTTACTCTACTACATTTCCACTAAGCTTTTCCAGAACTTACTATGAAATAAAATTGAAATTTGGTGGAAATAAACTCGATATGAGTATGACTTGTGACATTACAAATAAAATAAAACAAGAAACAACACACCATGAATGTGATGTGGAAACCTGAAGCCTCCAGCAATCCTCGAACACTGATATTAAACTTTAGAATTTTTCATCGCTTTTTTTTCTCTCAAGTTTTGCTTATTAATCCCAAAATGAGAAATCCAGTGTTCTGTTCTCTCTGCATTTGACCCATTATCAGAGGGAGTGGATCATTGAGTGGTTTAACCCCCCCCACTCTGATTACCGAGTCCTAGCAGGGAGGCAATGGGTACCATTTTATAGTCAGGTCTGTAACTTCCCAGTCTCAGGGCCGACACTTACATTTTAAAGCTCTGTAAATTACCAGGAGTGGGGTTTGAACCCACGTGGGCTATTGCCCATTGGATCTTAAGTCCAACACCTTAACCACTCAGCCATCCTAGTACATTGACTTGTGCTTTATCTGGATCACAGCTGCTGCCAGATTATTATTTATGGATCTGTTCAGGAAGAATGAGTTAATAGCTCTCTGTGCAGCATTTAGTCGACCTGCTTTTCACAGTGAATTTGTGATACTACAGAATGTTCAGCATGGTGCAGCTTGTTTCAATGAAAATCTTCCTGAAAGATTCTGTAGTTTACAGAAATTGTATTTGAGTCATACAGAAATTCAACAAACGACATTTAAAAATATGGGAGCACAAAAAAATATTTGTGCATAGATATGCATTTGGTCGAAGAGCAACAAACATTTTTTTCAAAAGCTATTTTACTTTATTTTAGTAAGTTTTTTGTTTTGATCGTTGAAACATTAACATATATATATAAACAGAGTAATTCATCTGTAATAATAAGTCAAATTAAAGATTAGTTACCAACTATTTAAATAACCACAAACTATTCTCAATCATTTTGTAAAAAAAACCTTCTCTCATTCAAGCTTCTCAAATATGAATATTGTTTGGTTTCTTCAGGGTTCTGTAGCAGTAAACTTAACATCTTTGGGTTGTGGACCATACAAAACCTTCCAAGATGTCACCTTGGGCTTCGGGAAGCCAAATTTTCTGACATTTTACTGATCAATCCAAAAGAATAATCAATATATTAATAGATAATGAAATAGGTTAGTTGCAGCCTGTAATGGTGAATATAGCACTAACATATTATTGTCTTCACCTTGGCAGTTGACACATTCCTTTTGAAACTTCATCACTTGTATTTGTCACACTCAAAAACCACTGAATTTTAGTCTTGGGTTATTGTGAACGGTTAACATTCACAGGTGAGTAATGGCTAATGCAGTAGTCAATAGCAGTGGTTTTAATGGATTTAATACATGGTGCTCTGGGGACAAAAGCTCAGTTTGAATGGATTATATTGATTTATTCACTCACTGGACTACATAGCCTAAGTATAAATCATTTAAAGTATCTGTGTAGGTCATCACAGGAAAACCACAACATGTTAACGTAGTAGTTTTGGAGTGAAAACCATAAATATATATGTACTCAGGTGTGTCTGTGTTGGTGTGTAGGTCTGTCGTTATGGCAGGGGGCGGGGCAACAGGAGTGGACCTCAGCAGGAAGTTTGTGTCGGAATCGGAGCTTGATGAGCAGAGGAAGAAGAGGCAGGAGGAATGGGAGAAAGTCAGGAAGCCTGATGATCCACAGGGTGAGAACACACATGTCACAGGGTTACAAAAGAGAAGAAGACAACACCCCAATCATCTAAGTTCACACACAGCTGTGCAAACATCCACCTATTTGTTTGTGTCTGTCTCATATAGAGGCGCCAGAGGTGGAGTACGACCCGCGCTCCCTCTACGAGCGACTGCAGGAGCAGAAAGACAAGAAGCAAGAGGACTTTGAGGAGCAATTCAAATTCAGTGGGTCTTTGACTTTGTTATAGTGGCTCAAGTTATAAAGAGCAGCAGTCATGGCAAGGATTGGTGATACATGACTCTGTTATGTTCAGATATCTGAGCTGGTAACTCATTTACCCTCTAAACTTTTCAAATGGTATAAGTGACTCTTTAGGCCCAAGGAGGTAGAATTTATCCAGTATCTACACAAAAGTAGCATTTTACATTTAAATTGGTACTAAAACCTGGTAAACGATCATGAAATTGTAAATTGATACAACCCATACATGGGTATTAGTTTTGTAGACTTGCTGGAGGCTTATGTTAATGACTTTACCACAACATAATCTTTAATATTCATAGACAGCAGCGTTTGTTTAAGGTTTGTTTGTCCGTTCCGCTCAGTAGTTTTTTTTTTACTTGAACATTTTTTTTCCTGCATTTCAATACAGATCTGCAGCTACACAATGCCATATGCTATTATTCATTCAGGTCATTTGAGTCTGAACTGGGAGAGAATTCCCACTTATTTAGAGCAATCAAAAACAAGCAATCAAAACAGTTGCAGTAAATTCAAACCATTATGAAGGCAGCAGTGTTCACCAACACTGAATGTCTTGCTGCTGTTAAAAGTGCATATGCTTTGTTGTCTTTAAGTGTGAAGTTACGCTGCATTTCAGGGTTTTCCTTTCAGATTTAAAAAGACGGATGATGTGTTTTTCTGGAAAAATGCAATCATTCGACTGCCATGTGTTGAGAGCATGTTTGTTTCCATGGTGACAGAGAACATGGTGCGGGGATTGGACGATGATGAGACCAGCTTCCTGGATGAGGTCTCCCGGCAACAGAGCCTGGTGGAGAAGCAACGCAGGGACGAGGAGAAGCAGGAACTGTTGGAATACAGAATATCCTTTCATCCTGTTTATATAAAACAATCTTAATTAGCTGTTTGTGTCCCTCTGTGATTGTTTCATGAATATGTTCATCTTTTATTTCCTGTTTTAGTGAATGATAACAGGTTGTTGCTGGTTACAAATAAGCATTGTGCACTTCATTTGTTTTTTTGTAATTTAAGAAATGATAATTGTAAGACATTTCATAGAGCAAAAAACAATTAAAATCAGTTCAATCTGATGATAAATGTTCAATCTGCCTCCAGAGCATATAAACATATCAAATCTAATGCTAAAATGAACCTGATCATACAGACCAGTAACAAAAAAAAATATATTTTTGGTTTACAAAACACCTACACTACCCACTGACCAGCATGTATTTAAAACAGTGAGCAGCCCTTCTGTAGATGTTCCCTGTTGGGTTTCAGCTTTATTTCTCTAGCTAACACATCCCTGTTGTGAAAATGTGACTTTATTTTTCGTGTGAGGAGGGGTGGGAGGCATCAGCTGGGCCAGAGATCTGCTGCTGTTGATGCAGGGACAACTTCCTGCTGAAAGAGGTGGATAGGAGTCATAACTATTTTTTGCATTCGTAATAATATACACTGAGGTAGGACTCTGAGGTCCTGTGTATACAGCCAGTGTTAACATGCGTCTCAAATGATTAACTGTGATCAGATCTTACTTCCCTCATCTATATTTAAATAATCCAATGTACTTAATTTCTCTTTGTACATTGCAGAGCTTTTATTGCATATACAGTAGATTAAGGTAATGTTACTGTAGGTGAGGTGTAGTCTGGAGCCGGAGGGGCTGAACCCCCCTTGACCATAGCTTGACCATAAATGACAGCCTAACATGTTATTTACCTAATTCATGTGCAACTTGTCCTGTTATCAAACAAGTTGAACACAACTGTGGACGGAGGGTACACAGATGGGAAGGCAGCTATGCAACTCCCGTGTCTGCACTGCCAAACTTGAGTAGATGGTCCCTCAATGTGGCTCAGGATGCTTTACATTCACAATGCTAAATAATAAAAGAAAAAAAAAACATGGACTTATGGCACCCGACATCTCTGAATTTGGTCTGAGTGATCGGGTCTCAATGCATCTTGGGTGTATTCACTTGGATGGGGATGTCCACTCGGGATGGGATGTTAATGCCAGCTGTGCACAGGACCTTGCAACAGGATTTATATGCACAGTATTACACCAGCTAATGTAATGTAATGGAGAAGAGCTATTTGTGTTAAAGTAAGCGTCTATTATGAGTGTGATTGTAATGTTGTAGCAGAGCAGTAGGTTTCTCCAGATATTAAGTTGTGTAGAGTTTCTTAATAAGAGTTTCAATGTATCTGCATACCAGTAATGCTGCTTTCTGATAGTTTAATGCACTTCATGCTGTTTACAGCAGTTGAAGGACATACATGCTGCTAATATGAGTCTTTTGCTCCATGTATGTATGATTGGCAGCTTTACGTGTGTTGGCAGAGACGGGCTCTGCCAACACACTCTCCACTATAATCGAGCTCCTGCTGGCACTGCATCATTACATCACACACACACACGCACATGCACACGCACATGCACACGCATGTCCATGTGTCCATCCTTGTGTGGTACCAGAGCTATGTTGTACATGAATCATCCCGCCTATAAACAGAGAAGGTACCTATCTTTATCTGAGGAACAAAATGATTACAAGCAATGCCAACATTCTCCTTGTAGATTAATATTCATTCAAACAAACCAATCGGTAGCAAACGATGTATCATTAATCAAAGGATTATGTCAATCTATGAGTTGTTACTTCTGTAAGTCAACGTTAACAACTTGTACAGTTGTTCCACCTGCTTTCTTTATGAATATAGTAGGAAGAAGCCTCTAATTAGTATCAATAGGCACAATCACTGAGCAAATCTTAGATCTCAGCAGTGATTTGGATGTCTGCACCCAGCCTTTCTATGTCTATTTATTGTGCTTTAAGGTACTTTTGCTGCATTATGTAACTTCAGAATTTAGCCCATGAAATAGCAGAGATTTGTCTTTCACAAGGGTCATCCAGACACTGACTGTACTCTTTGTTTCTTCATTACAATACAGCATACAGAAATAGACATATTTGTACTGATACAGTTACTATATTAAGTGAAAGTTGCATTGTGTCATAACAGTCCTTCAGTCTGCTCCCAAATTTCTGTTTACAGACAGTTTATGGTTACTGGGTGTGCCTCGGCTGTTATCCTGGAAATAAAAATGTTACATCAAATAAATATTATATGATGAATTCTTATATTTAATTTAATATATTGAAATATATTTATTTCTTATATTTAAAAGAGACAGAACTAGAATCTACAGGTACTGTTACTCCAGTAAAATAAACAGTCCACAGTGCAGCTTTGACAGTGTTGGTAGTTTTGCGTAATGATTGTTTCTCTCTGTGCGTTTCATCTGTTCTTCTGTCACACTCTCTTTGTCTTTGAGGACAGACAGGTTTCTGGTTTGTCTGCAAATGAAGAAGAGAATGGGTTGTCGTGGAAACTGTATCATAGGCTGGTAACTACGGTGACGATTTAAAGCAGTCGTTTGCTGCTGTGAACACAAAGTACGCGTGCACACAAGCACAGATCTCCGTTAATGCAGAGAAAAAACTCAGAACCTTGTGTCCGTGCTGCTGTGGAACGTCCCGCCGTGTGTCTGCTGATCCTCGTCTACTTGTCCCTTTTGTCTTGAACCTTTAGTGCTCTGTCTTTATACGTCCATGAATCTCTGTCTCCACATCTCGACCCTGTTTCACATCCCCTGAGCCATGTCTTGTTTTAGGCTCTTTATCTGTGTCACACTCCTGCCCCTCCTCCTCTCCACCTCTCTGCCTGAGTGCTTTTAGCCCGTCAGAACTGTGTCACTTCTTCCAGCAGCTGATGGAGAGCTGTAATGTCTCCCTCCTGAAGGGGGGACAGGCAGCAACTTTGTTGAATGGGCTGCTGCAGAACCAGCTCGTGTGTTTCCACCTGCCCCCGAGCCCCGCTCTGTGTTCCCTCTCCCCGACTCCATTATGGTTCATTCACCTTAACTCGGTGCTGTCACAGCGCTCTAGCGAAGCAGGCGTCAGCTGACAGCCGCCCTGAGCCTGAAAAGAAGGCGGTACCAAAACATTCAGGGGCGGAACAAAGGACCAGCCACCTGTCCCAGGCCCATTTATTGGCTGGAGCTGTCAAGAGACGCAGGTAGATGCACATCCTTTAAAATCTGTGGGGTTTTTTTTGGCCACTTAGGGGCAGTAGAACAAGCTGTAAAACACAATGTACAGATTTCATCAACTTGTAAAGCTGATATGGGCGGTTGCCTGTTTACAAATCCAGTAGATGCACATTAGCATTCATTTGGAGTCATGTCTGTGTTCCCCTAATGAATGTAAATAAATGAATAAATTAGTCTCCTCATTTTTTGGTGTTCATCAACTGCTGAGGCCAACTGACTCCTAAATGTACTCTATTTTCAACAACTAATCAATAACCTCATCAATTTGTCCTGAAGTGCTGGACAGGAAGTGGAAGTGGAAGTTCTTTTTTTGCTGAAAGCAGCAGCTGTAAACTATACTGATAAGAACAGTGAGACTGAACCATATCCTGAGCTGTAAGTCTCTGTAAAGCTCTATAGAGCTGCAGAGTTGAGCAACAAATCTATGTCACTGCAGTCGAGACCATTTGCATTGTATGCATTCCTCTGACCCATCAATATGGAAGTATTGATCAGGGCAGCTTTTAAATCTTCTGAATCTTTTTGTTCTCTCATCCAGTTCATCCCAGTCATCAGACAGCAGCAAGAAACAGAAGGTGGAGATCACGACAGCAGCGACAGGAAACGGAGAAAGACACACAGGTGGGCTTGCATAGTGGAAGTGCGATGTAGATTCAGTGGAACCAGGCTAATTTATATTTGAGGCAGCTAATTAGTCTGCCTCATAATGGAAAACTAGGAACAGAAAGTCAAACAAAAGCCCAACTAAACCCAAGTCTACAGAAAGAGCAATCATGCCAAAATGGGCCAAAAACCACACAGTGTCTGCTCAGCTTAGAATAATGTAAAAGCAATTTGAAATATAATTATGAATGCAAGGTGTAAACACATGAATCACATAGTTTTAGGGTCATTCACACTTAACATTACTGAATTTGATATTTTCTGCAAAAAATATTTTTCTAGTTGTGGGTAAAGGAAATAATGTATAAAAAAAACAAACAAATGCTTCAATTTTAACTCAACCCTTCATACAAGCACTGTAAAGTCTCCAGTTTTTATATATATTAGTTACAAATGCTGTATGAAAAGTGCTGAAAAAATAAAAGTTGCATGAAATTTAAACTGCTGGCAGTAACCACGTCTGATGGTAATCAAGTACAAATTAAAGGCCTTTTCATGTTTCATACATGGTCCAGATATATGCTCGGTTTTGACCTTTTTTCAGAACGAATGCTTTAAACAGGTACTTTTACTTAATTTTTTTTAATGCTAGTTTTGTTACTTTCAGGGTCAAATAATTGCATCTTGAACATCTACTAAACTATTTTATCAAAATAAACAACATAAAAACAACTGTAGGATCTGAGTAAAAAAGTTAGTTGCAAAAAAGCAGAAGTCAGACCTATTTAAAATACATTACTAAATGAGCCTAATTGAGCATTTTTCCAAAGAATTTAACCATGAACCAAGCATTTTATGTAATAAGTCACATGCTGTTAAAAATGTAATGCAACAATAGTGCTATAGCTTTAAATCAAAAATAAGTCATCTCAGGGCTCTTTCTGCAATTTTCTTTTAGCACTGGTCCTTGTGGTTTATCTGAGCAGTTCTGTCCTGCTCACGCATTTGCAGAACAGATCGGGCAGTGACAAAGATTCAGAAGGTGCATCTCAAGTCCTTTATTTGCATCCACGTTTCCTCACTCGCTTCCTACCCTCGCATCTTTATCCCTCCCACCAGGGATGCATGGAGATGCAAGGAGACCGTGCCCTTGCAGAGCTTCCTCAGCACTCGGCTTTAACCGCTGCAGTGACTTTAGACAGAATCTAAATCTGCACCCGTGTGCTGTGCCGACACTAATAAAGCTGCACAGTTCTCAGTAACAGAGCAGCAGTATCTCTGCATCCTGTCAAACACCTGCACATGAATAAAAACCTGCATTCTGTATTTATACTGCGTTCTGTGTCCTGCTCAGGCAAACATGAACCATTTCTACAGGCAGAATGTGCTTGTATCATTTATTCATTATTTGTATCTGTATTAATTGATATTCAGCTTGTGAAGCATTATTTAGTAACTCAGAATATGATCAGGGTGTCTTTTGAACACTAGAAATTATTTATAAGGCTGAATGTTTCTGGGAAAATGTAAATGATGTAACTCGTGTCAAACCCGATGCTCAGGAACTTTCTGCCTCACATGTGACTGAATGGAAATGATGACAAATGACGTAAAATATAAATACGTTTTAAAATGTGTTCTTGCTGATTCCCTTCCTCTCCGACTTTCATTCAGTTGCGTCTAGAAGAAAAAATCACAAATAAAGAAAAGAAAAATCTTTTTAGTTATGAAGAAGGATGTTTATGGTTCTTTTGTGGATCAAACCAACAATTAAGAGTTGTAATTAGACCATGAACCAGACAACAGATGAAATATGAAACTTGGGAGTGATACAAACTTCAAAGTTTAATCTGTTATCAGTTTTCACTCTGGTATGAAACTGCAATGATGTTGTGCTGTATCAGCTCAGTCTGATCAGCTGCAGCGTCAGGACACAATCAGCAACAGCTTTGGCGATGTTTGTTGATAAAAGTCCTCTCCCTTCTCGCTCCTCAGTGCACAAATAAGAGACTTGAGATGGTTGATGTAAGATTTGGACTGGAGGGACAATCTCTTTTGTGTGTTTAAGGTTAGAGTTTATTTAAGGTTATTGTCACCGTACAAATCTCAGGTTTCACAAATCGCCCCTCCGAACCCACCCAGTCTGTCACCAACCACTTAGGATGGCCTGGAGGATGGTGGGGTAGAACGACTGCTGTAACAAGTGAAGAAACCTCAAATAAGAGACCTGCGATGCACCTAGAGTTGAACAATGGACCTCAGGGTTCTGACATGTTTTTGTCATTTTTCAGAAGACTCTGATACAGTGACGTCTGCATGTTAAAAGCTCTCGATGTGACAGTTTGTTGTGCTGTTCAGAACAGGAGGCAGGAGCAGGAGGAGGAGCAGGGGCAGCTGAAAACCGACAAACAGTCACCAGCCTGACAGCGAAGACCCCTCCAACTCCTGTGAGCTCCGGTCAGGGCGTGCTGCACCTCCCATCAGCGGCCGTGTGTGTTGGAGTTTTACCGGGACTCTGGGTTTATTCCGGCAGCAGCGACTCTGACAGCAGCTCGGACAGCGAAGGTAGCGTGGACGCAATCATGTCGCCGTACCCCCGGCACAACAGGGCCTACAGATAGACACACACACACAGACACACACACAGACACACACACAGACACACGCACACACACACACACACACACACACACACCCATATACATATACAGATACCTTCAGAATGGCAGGAAAGGTAACTTCACTCAACATATGTACACACAGAGACAGATTAATAGGTGAGATTCACACAGATATAGAAATATACACACACACACACACACATCACCCTATTAAAGCATAACTACAGGCCACACACACACACACACACACACAGAGACACACCAAACTTGTTCAGTATTCCTGTTGTTTTCACAGCTGTGAGTTGAACTGTTGCTCTTTGTCACCAGACAAAGTTCAGCCCAGTAATATAATCCTAATAAACCGTAAGATTAAAAACCAATTTTAAACTCTATTCTGAACTAAACCTGTGTATCTATCTGTGGTTTTGCTATTGTGGCTCTCAAATATGACACCTCCACCCTTCCTTCCCTCAACCACATCTCACGCAGTTTAAGCCGAGCAACCAATCCCGCACTGCCTACCCCGATGACATCCCGCCCCCCCTACACCCCCCTCCCAACCCAAGCCACAGCGACTGCAAGCTGTGCTTTTGGCTGAGGGACAGTGATTGACAGCTGTGGAGCAAGGAAGAGACTGCTTATACTGTCACATCAATCACACCTTTTATTTTAATTTTTTTCTTCTTTTAACTCTGAGCAGCAGAGGAGAGCGGAGGGAGAGAGCCGGGGTCAGGACACGCTCCTCATTCACTCCTCACGGGTTAAAAAGCGAAGTCTGAATTATCCTGGAACAATAATTATTTGTGTGTTGTAATGTGTTTTCTCAACAGTAATTTGTTTGAAAGCCACATGGTTGAGAGATGCTGGACTGTTTGCTGCTGTCTCAGCCGTCTGAGCTTTGTTTTGTTGGTGAAAGTCTGAGCGATGAGGAAATAAAGAGCTTTCCCTCGTACAGTGTGCTTACTGTGTCACGAAGCGTGTCTTATCTGCAGGGGACTAAGATACTGACATTTTTTTTTAAAATGCAAACAAACGCATTGTAATTACTGCGTTCCTTCAGCATTTATTTTTGATCTAGTGCTTACACGGCACCAGCAGACATTATGACCACTTTTTAAAGTCTGTTTCGGGTACTTCAAATTTTATCCAAAAAGCATCAGTAGTCTCAGGTGGATATTTTCTGACATAATATATTTTCTATCATTCAGTGTTTTTAAGTTGTACTCGTAGCATAGTAACACAATTGGGTACAAAGGACAATTACTGAATAATATCCACTTTATTTAGTTAATTTGGTGGAATGAAACCTCATCTTTAGATATTTTAAACAAAAAAAAACAACTGGATCTTGGCTCACATCAATTACATTGAAAGAGAATAATGACTTCTAATCAGTCTGAAAAGGAAGAATGATTACAGGAAAATAATACTTTTGAATGAATTTAGGCTCATATCAAGTCTGTTTTATTTGTATAGCCCAAAATCACAGATTTGCCTCAATGGGCTTTACAGTTTGTACAACATCCCCTGTCCTTAGACACTCTGATTGTATAAGGAAATCTTCCTAAAAGAAGAAGAGTAACTCCTCCAGATTGGACAGACGTGCACTAGATGATGTGTGCACATGATGGAAACAATACATTTAGAACAGGAAAAGAGCTGAGTATGACATTAATTAGAATAACAGAAATGTATTGATTCATAGTGTATGTGGAGGATGATGTGACAGGATCCATTGCAGCTTCCTGATTTGTTTTAAGATCGATTACATGAAACATTGTGAACCTTGTTCTCTTTAATCATGGCTTCCAATTACAGATTGGAGGCCTAAAGTAAAAGTATCTAATATTTCCAACATTAATGGTAAACGCTAGAGAATCGTCAGAAACTGCTATTGACGACTCAGATCTACCCTGTCAGTGTCTGAAATGCTGGGTGGGAATCACTGGATGAGGAAAATACTGATTAAATAAAGAAGAATTTACAGTATAAGTTCCTACCAGACATTTAAGTGACAGTCTGAAAGTCAGTGGTCCTGCAACACAGAAACTACTTGATGTTTCCTTCAAATCAGCAAGCTGACATGCAAAATGGAGCCTGTGTGTCAATTAAACACATGTTTAACAAGCCATGATCAGTAGTAAACACAAACTGACAGTGAAAGTGTTTGGTCACTTTTAACCTACATATTGGAGAACTCAAATACAAATTCAGTGCATCATAATGAGTCATTATTTTTCATCCTGATCCTGAACAGTAGCTGAATAAATCTAAAACTTTGAACCACTGTTGTGGATGCTGGTAAATATGAATGAATATTTACGGTTCAAATATCTTTTAACTGACTGTAATATGGGTGACACCGTGGGCAGTGGTTACCGCTGTTGCCTCACAGCAAGAAGGTCACAGGTTCAAGACCTTGGTCTGTGTGGAGGTTAATTTTCTCCCTTTGTCTGCGTGGGTTTTCACCGGGTACTCCGGCTTCCTCCCACAGTCCAAAAACATACTGAGGTTAATTGGAGACTCTAAATTGCCTGTAGGTGTGAGTGAATGGTGTGTGTGCCCCACGATTGGCTGGCGACCATCTGGGGTGTATCCCTGCCTCTCCCCTGTAATGTGCTGGGATAGGCTCCAGCAGACCCCAACAACCCTAATGAGGAATAAGCAGGTATAGAAGATGAATGAATGGCTGTGATATATAATCTAAGAACTAGAGACTAACTCTGTGAATTATTAATCATAATCTAATAAATAGTATTCAGCTCCTACAGCTCAGACCAACATAAGATGTTTTTTTACAGTGCCATCATCTTGTCAATTTGTAGTTTTGCTGTCTTTTGGCACATAAGTAATGACTGTTATGATTCATTTAAGACGAAATTTAACTAAAGACCAATTTAACATGGCAAAATAGAGCAGGGAACAGAGAAAGAGTCACTGTCAGTCAGTCTGGTTGAGCTGAACATCCTTCACAACCTCACTGCCCAGCAGGACCTGTATTCACAAAATATTTTATCTTACTGCTAGTAGGAGTCCTGAATAGCACTGAAAGGTGCTGGCCAAGCAGTTCTTCTGTTCACAAAGATGCTGAGACCAACTTTTAAGGAATTAGGAAAACTCTTAAATTAAGAGAAGGACGGTTGACCCCGTTGCTGCAGATGATGTCATGTCAGTGAATTCATGATAAAAATACTGCAGAGGTGTGTTTTCTTATCCAAATAAGTATTTAAAATTGAAATGCATTTCAATTTAACATGAAACATAACAGTGCTGGAGAGGAGCAGTGGCCTAACAATTCAATTTTATTTATATAGCCCAATATTACAACACAGTTGTCTCAATGTGCTTCACAAAATCCAGTCCAAAGTGACTCAGACATCCCCCGTCCTTAGACCCTCTTTCTTGACAATGAAAAACTCCAAAACCCAGTGGGAAAGAAGAAACCTCGGGGAGAACCACAGTGAAGGAGAGATCCACTCCCATGGACGGACAGGCTATAGATGAACCAGGACTGACAGACATCCATCTGATGATGAAGTATTAGTCTGTAAAGTTGTAACAATACAACTACTGAATGAGTAAGTGTTTTCTGATTGAAGATTTGCCTCATTAAAGATTCACAATTGGAACCCAGGCATAAACATTAAGGATTCTCATGTTTAATCAAAGTCAGAATTATGAAATGACAATGGCTTTCAAAATAATACCTGCTACTACATGCTACTACTATTAGTAATAATGAAAATAGTAATAAAATTAATGAAGAATTATTGACAATCATTATCTTGTAAATGCCTCACAAAGTTACACAGACAAAGAAGCATAAAGTAAGTATCTCTCTTAAGGTTAATGATTACCAGTAATGGTGATGCCCTGTTACCACACAAAAACACTGGAATCACTCACCAAACCCACATCCCCAAACTCCCAGTCAGTCTTCTAACCCATAGAAATATCTGGACTGACGGGTAAATGTAAAAAGTGTAAAAAGTTTCTTACAGCTTTTCATTCTTTATATGTTGGATTTTCTGACTTTAAAAGCTTAAGTTGAGGTTGAAGCAACAACTGTCTTCACCAAATCAATATTTTTCCTGGTGAGGCATTGAATACTTATTATAGGAACAGTTTCCTTCACACATTTCACTCTTTCCTCTTGATTTTGGACTTAAAAAATTCAGGATTGAACCCATGATCCCAAAACTTCAGCAAAATCTCCTAATGAACCTGAGCTACAAAGGAGAAAGTTTTCATCAGTTTTTCACTCTTTTATCAGGGTGTCTATTTTAGATACACATTTTTACTATGTGAACATGTATGCATGTACACATACATGCATATGTATGTATCCTTCTTGACATGCAGGGTGTCATCCTTCCAATTTAAGGTCTGCAATCATGTCTAACAATGAAAGGCCCTGTGGCTTGATGCCACAGGCCTATAAGAAAGTGTATAGGTGAGGAAAAAATAGTGTAAAAATGGGTGTCAGGCCTCTGTAGGGAGCGAGTATGGGAAGCAACAAAAAAATACTGTTCCACCTCAGTGGAGTTGAGGAGAACTTGATAGAATCACACAAAGCTCTTGTTAAATTTAGTTTTAACCGGTTTGAGTGATGCTTCTAGATTTGCTTCTCTAAGCCTCTTATACAGGTTGTGGCATGGAGGCTTGTGAAAAGAAAAAGAAAGATCTGAGATTTAAACCACATGGGCCATGAAATTGCATGTAAATGTGTTAAATTGGACAAGATCAGAACTAATTTATGTAATTGGATTCCGGGATGTGTATTCAGTCTATTAAATCCTTGGCAGGAGAATTGTGTGTCTCGCGCTTTCTTCAGTTGATTGAAATGGAAAAAAATGTGTTTCAGTCCAGGTGAGATGATATCAAATTGTATATCCTGTAAGTGTCATTAAACAAAATCCGCAGTCTAATATTTGTAAGTCTCCTTGTAACTATGAGGCTTAAGGTTTAAGAGGGACTCTGAGTCGTGTAATGATGAAGCTGGAGGATGATTTTATCTTGTATTTGTGGCCAATAACATGTCTGAAGACAGTTTACCGACATCATTAATGCAGCTGTCGTGGGTTTCTTGGTTTAATCGACAGATGCAGCTCTAGCTCTAGCTGTGAAACGAGTTGCTATGACAACAAATAATATAATGTACACATCGAAAATATCATTTCAGGATCTGAGCATTGAGGCGTACTGTACACACCAGCAGCAATTTTTTTCTCTCAATCTGGCAATTGTTACAGCTTGTTCAGGCTGTTTTGTGCCAAAGGCAACAGCAACAAACCAAAGCAAGAAGAAATACACTTACTGCCTAAAAATGTTGGCTGGATGATGAGGTTGAAATTTGAACTGAATCTGTTTTTTTTCCACTTTCACAAGTTTCGTGTCATATTTCATTTTTTCCCACCATCAAACCTCTATTTCTTCTCTTACATCCACAGGCACAGACACAAGACATTTTCTTGGGTTTATTAACCTGAGTGTGGACATAGACACAATATAAAATGAATAGCAACACATTTAGTACAAAGATGCACAGCAATACACATAGTAGAAGTACACAACTCAGCACTGCATAAAAAGTACATTAAAAACATGTCAGAAACATGAACGGCATCATATAAATATACATTCGATATCTATGCATATCAGAAACTCCTCTTCTGCTTCCACTCAGGTAAACTCCCATGGTCACAGCCTTTTCTGACGAATTCCTATTTTTTCTATGTAGCGCTTGCTCCTTTTTAAATAGAATCTCCTTCAAATATTTACAATGATACATCATTTGAAAAATAAAATAAATAAATCATGCTTTTGTGATCATCAGCATCCCTTTGTAAACAGTGAGTAGATATCGGCAACATGCAGGATGAATCAAAGTCATAAGAAATCCAAGGATTTTTGCAAAAGCTAGCAAAATGGCCCCATATTTATCAGCCCCGCTGTATCCCACATCTATCTTGTGTTAGTGCTACAGTTGACTCCGCCACAGCCTCGTCTTCTTCAATCAAAAAAGCATCAACGGAGCATTAAACCTGCCTCTCATGGCGGCTGGTGACCAAAACTTCTAAATGAAAACCTCCCCCCTGGAGACGGAGCAGGGGTTAAGAAACGGTGCTCCGTTCAAGTTCAGTCTGTGAGTCCGCAACACGTGAGCACAAACAGTCTTCATCTGATCTGCTGCCTGAAGAGGATCCATTATACAACGACTGGGAGGATAATTCTTTACATGTATCACATGGTATCAATCACTAGACACACGCATGCAAAAAGCAAAAAATAAATAAATAAAAAAAGAGAAAAGAAATCTACATCCTGATTAATTTAAGGTATTTTTCAGTCTCTAAAAAAAGGCCAATTTCACCTGCGTATTCATATAATTTGACAGGCAGCTGCCATCACTGTAGACATGCAGGGTCTCATTAACATGATCGTCACAGCTGTGGAAAGCTTTAACAAACACTGAATATCACCTCTGATGGATTCACACTGGATACTGACTGAACATTCTTTAACCAGTTAGACCTTTGCAAACATAATGGCAGGGATTTCTTCAGGTTTTTTTTGTTTTGTTTTGTTTTTTGTCCACAACTCATATTTGTTCACAGCTTATATACACACACTTTCTTTCTGTATCGTTTGTCGTTAAAGAGAAGAAAGGTTTTTGTCGGGCTATTGTACAGCGTGCGGGGCTCTTGCGTCTGGGCTGGTTCACTCTGGTGCCGTGTTGGTGGGGGGTAGATTCCGCTGTTTAAAGTACTGGGTGACCTGCTGGGGCAGCTCGGCCAGGACGGACTTGGCCAGGGTCTCCTTGGGTGCCTGAAAGAGAATGAGAGAGACTTTAAGTTCTATAGAAACAAAAAAGGCTTAAAAAGACAATGGAATCAAATACTTATCCTGCTTTGAGTGACTTTTCCAGTCTTGTCTTAATTTGGGTCAGGCCATTTATATTCAATGAAGAGACAGTTATTTGTAGCAAGTTTTTTGCATGTTTTGTCCTGAAATGTCTGAGCATCACAACCTTCTCTTTTCTTTAATCTTATTAATCTGCCCATCTTGTATTTTACATTTGCTTTCTGAATAAATCTTGCCAACCTCAAGATTGATTACTTTGCGTAAGTAGAGCACTTTCTATACAACAAGACTGAAAGAAAAGAAAGAGAGAAATATTGGAATATTGTAAATCTTTAGCATTTCTATACTGACATTTCCTGTGACTTATACACAGACATATTCATAAAAATACAAATATATCTGTAATAACCTAATATCTGCTGCTATATTGGCCATGATGATTTAAATACCTTGCATGACTCAACTCACTGTGCTTCATCTGTTTCTTTGTGTCATAAAATAGATTCATTTTCTTACAACAGCAGCTACTGACATCCAGGAGATCTAATCATCACATCTACACCAACTTTACGAAAAGAAATCTCTATTCTGTCTGTTGTCTCTCACTCTCACCCTGGCACCAACAAACTGGAATGAAGCCATCAACACTGTCTATTCCTCCCACTACAGAGGAAGTCAGCTCGCCCACCACTACCCCCCCCCCCCCCCCCCCCCACCCAACACACACACACGCACGCACACACACTACACTAAAAAAAAAAAAAGAGTGCACAATGTACACACTCTAACTAACCTTTGTGCTTACCTACAGTGCACATGTATGAACAATCACATGAACATGTTTTGCCTGCATCTGTCCTCACCAGCACATTACACACACACACACACACACACACACACACACACACACACACACACACACACACACACACACACACACATGCCTGCACACATGCAGAGTGCCACAGATAAGCAGGCAGCTATCTCTATCCTGCAGACCCGGCATGTTGTAGTGTGAGTGGCTTTAGTCTGAGCAGCAACAGGCTGCCATTTGGTAGCACATTCACACTCAGGCAACATGACATCATGTCATTAGGTAATGTCTCTGCTGCAGAACTAAGATGTAAGATGGAGTCAAGCTGTCTCTGCAGATCACGCCAGCAAGTCAGAACATTAGCTTAAGTGCCATCTCTTCAAATGGTGACTAAGAGATGTCAAACATCAGAGACAAACTTTGTGATCGATTCACCAGAAAGTCTTTTCTTGGTGAAGGGACAGTTGTGACTGCTCTGAGTGCTCATGTTTCAACACTTGAGAGCAGTAAATAACAAGTGTTATTAACTGAAAAAAAGCTGCTTCTGCTTATATTTAGTTTGTATTTAGCATTAATTTTGTTTTGTTGTCTCCACCGACTCCTGAGGGAAATATCTGACTCTTCAAGCTGCTAAATGCTCCTTTGTTGAGCAGCTAGTTGCTAATGCCATTCATTTTTTTTTTAGAAATGTTGAAAACATTACTGACAAGTAAATGAAATCAAACAATGAGCTGAAAGAGGCTTTAAAGCCCTGCAGAGCTGAGAAAACCTGCAGTCAGATACTATTTTCTGTAAGGAGTAAAAAGTCCTGTGATCCATTGTCATAAAAATGGATTATTGATGCTCTAAGGTTTAAAGTTGAACACAGAGCATTGCAATGAGATTAAAGCTGTGAACCACATTATTTTCATGTAACGCTGTAAAGGAAACATTCTTCATGGTGTACACATTTGCTTTCAAAAAACTGAAATATGTTGTAGTATTATTTTGTTGAAATAAATGTAAAAACATTCTGCTATGAAATTGATATTTACTTAAATGAAGAATGGAGAGAATTCTCTGAGAAACACATTTATCTTACATGAACACAAGTGTCAAGCACAACTTACATTATTTTGGATTATTTAGCAACCTTTCAATCAGAATCTAATGACAGAAGTGAGGTTGTTTGCTAAAGTTGCCAATCACATCTGATCAAAATCCCATTCAGACAATCCGATGAAGCTGATTAGCTGAGTATCAAACTTAATAAATAATGATTTTATATTATACTTTGAGTGTTTTGAAGTTTTATGGGGCTCATTCATTCTAATGGAACAGCTCTGTTCTGTTATCCAAAAAAGTTTTGAAGGAGTTGCAACAAAGTAACTAATAAATGATCCAAACAGCTATTTTGAGGTCTATATAAGAATTTAAAAATGTTCTCAATAGTTGAGCAAACCTCCATTATTTAGCACTGGAAGCATTGTACTTCTTTTGCTTTTGTTGTGCCTCTCATATCCATTTTCTAGCAGCCTCAGACTAATACTCACATTACGGAAATCCCTGAAGGGAACAAACTGCACGATGTCTCTCACAGCCTCCTCTCCCGTGTTGGACCTCAGAACGCTGGCGTCTCCGTCTAAGAACTCCATGGCAGCAAAGTCTGCGTTGCCCACGCCGATGATGATGATGGACATAGGAAGTTTAGACGCTTGTACGATGGCGTGACGTGTCTCGTCCATATCGCTGATGACACCGTCTGTTATAATGAGGAGAGTGAAGTACTGCTGCAGAGGGGAAGGAAATGGGTAGGAGGGAGAGGAAATAAGAGAAAATGTGACTTTAAGATGAGCTTTGCTGTGTTTTTCACTGGCTAATTACAATTCTGATGATTATGGTGTGAGTAACAGTAAGAGTGACAGGAAATGACTTGAGAGGAAGGAAACAGTGAGATGGACAATGTTGCACAAGGGAGAGAATAATATAAACCACAATGAAAGCTTTTCTACATTTCAGCATGTTGGGCTCCGTTTATATGACAGAGCCCACCATCTGTTCCTGGATACAAAAAAAGAAACAAAATCCAGAGATGAACATGAGAAAGAGAAGTGAATGACGGATGTCTAAATAAGAAATGTAAAAAAAAGAAGAAAAACATCAGGAGAGGCCTCACGAAGGAAAGAGATTTCTTTTGGATATGGATGTGAAAATTCTTTTAAACTGGGAAAAAAATAGTTTCACGTCCAAGTGGAGATGAAAATGCACAGACAGATGGGAGTCATCCTGTCTCTTCACTGTCAATTTAATTTACAAAAAAACAAACAAATTATAAATAGACCACTTTAACCCATTTAAGCCTAAGAGCCACTAGGTATATGACATTTTATACTTAACCTATTTAAGCCCAGAGACTTTTTTTTTTTACAAAAATGTCATGCATTATAATTATATCAGTTGAGTCACTAACAATCATGTTATGTATTTTTTTCCCTGTTGTACCATTTTCTTGCAGAAAATAACATTTTAATGGCTGCTATAGTTGCTGTTTTCACAAATCTGCCCATAAACAAAAAGCTATTTATCCCATGTACAGATTTATTTTCTCCATGTTCTCAGGATAAAGGAGCAGGAAGTTGTAGAGAAAAATAAACTTAAATAAATGTCAATGTTAAGAGAGAATGGAACAAATTTAACCTTAATTATGACTCATGTTTATTTCCACCTGATAAATATATTATTATTGTTATTATTCATACACATTTTAACTCTGTGGTCTAATCTGCTCTTAAATAGATGATGGGAGCTGTGAAAATAAACCAAGACCAAAACAATGAGCTGAAAGATGCTAAAATGATATATAGAGCCGAGAGAAGCTGCAGCATTAAGTGATAATTTTCACCTTTCATGTAGTTTTTTGTTGTATTGTTTTTAATAAGAGGGAAATGTATCTTTAAAGAAAGTGACGTTAAACATCCTAAACAGTCATGCACTACAACTAAATTCAATGTCTTCAGCCCATACATAGTACAATTCCTGACTAAATATAGCCTAGAACTCAGGGTATAAGAAAGGGTTTTGTATGTAATGAGAGGTAATAGAGACAAAATCCATAATATTATCTCTGCCTAAGAAAAATGTGAACATCCAGTCTGGATCACCCTGAAGGTTATGCTTTTTAAAACATGAGAAAATTGGACAGTGTTCATGCACAGCACCAGTCACAAGTTAGAAAGTGTGTCCAAAGTTTTGGCTGGTTCTCTATATTCAATAAATGACACTTCACCCCAAATCATCCAAACATTCACACAAACTGCTCAATTCACAATTTTGAATATCAGACATGAAGGTGTCATTTCAGTGAGCTAATTTAATGATAGAAAACTCACAGGGTTACTGGGAAGTGATGTATATATGAAACATAACAATATTAACCATTGGCCAATCAGAGACAGAAATATACACACTGTAAGTTATAATACAGTTTCCACAAAAACACACACATGCACAAAGAAACTCACACATACACGCACAAACACACGCAGGGAGCCTCTGAAGCCTGTCTCTTTAATGTACTAACAGCAGCGCTCATTAGAGAATCATTATCACACAGACATACAGGGTCGGCTCACATAATGGGACAGACACAGCCTGTACAGCTTGTGTGTGTGTGTGTGTGTGTGTGTGTGTGTGTGTGTGTGTGTGTGTGATTAGCAGGAGTGTGTTTGCACACAGTCGTTCAGTCTGCAGGCACAGGTTCTCTCATTATCTGAGGAATGGGAACACTGAGGCAGAGCAGCATCCTACAACTTGCCAAACTATATCCCAACACACACACACACACACACACACACACACACACACACACACACACACACACACACACACACACACACACACACACACACACACACACACACACACACACACACACACACACCAGTCTAACCACTACCCCACTATGTGGTCCACACACACACTTCTGCGGCTGTCACATCTCATTGTCTGTTACTCATGTTCAGCCCCTGTTTGAACTCACTGTAATATAACACACGAAAGGGTCCTCCAATCATTTCCTTACAGAAACAAAAGGGATTCTGGCACCAAACACACAGACAAGTACACTCCTTTGTGTATGTTGTGCGTGTATTTGTTCTCCACAGGGTGACAGGGTACAATTAGCGACAAAAAGCACTGTGGGAGCATAATGATACCCAGCTTCTGCACTCTCTTCAAATTTAGGCAGAAGATGTGCAACTGGATACATGCAGGGGGTAACATGTAGAGTCTGCTGGAAGTCTGTACATCTAAAGCTGTCACATTTATGTGTTACTAGTGCAGCACCCGTTCAACACGGGTCAATTGCTTGACTCGCTGTATTACTGCTTGCAGGGTTGTTGGAGGCATGTCTGTATAGAACACGTGCCAGTCCTTGGACCCATGGTTCTTGCAGTGTTCTTGCATTCTTAAGAACTGCTCATCCGATCGACTTTACACTCGATAATGTGAAGACAATGTGAAGACAATGTGAAGTCACAGTCATACATGCAGACAAAGATTCTTTCCTTTATAGATAGATGATGCTGATACAGTGCCACGTTTTGGCTAAATGTCACCAAACTTGTCATGGTCACTTGCAATTTTAAACCTAGATTGAAGTGGTCTTTTTTTGGTTTTCTTTATGCAAATTCACTAAAATCAATGCAACAGCAGTGAAATGTGCACAAAAATGTTTCACTTCCTTTTTCTTTTGGCTCATCAGACAGAAGATGGAGATGAGTGAACCTGATAGCACATTCTCCAGATGGACACTCATTACTTTACATTTGTGAAACATAAGGAATTAAAGAACATCATAGTCAAATGCACTTTGTGTTCTACACCTAAAGAACTGTCCACTTCCTAAAATAGCAGCAGTAACATTCACAGAGGTGCCATAGTAACATGAAGTTAACAAGGAAGCAAGAGGAGCATGAGAGTGGAGATAAAACGACAAAAACAGACTAAATGAACCTTCTCCTGCTCTGAGATTCTTCAGCATCAAGAGGTTAGGAGACTTGTTGTTGAAGACAATGAGACATGAGAACCACTTTCAACAGTGGAATCACCAGCTTTTTGAAAACTTGTCAGCAAGATCCCTGTTGACTAGCAGCAATAATGACAAAGGTGAGCTATATTTAGATCGACAAATTCAGATTTCCAGTTAGTTTGGTGAGAATAACTTAAAAGTAATGTACCTTATATTTTATATACAGTAATATTGTAATCTGACAAATTACTTTGAAATGAGAGCAACAAGTAATAACTAAACATTACAGTTTTGAAGTAACTTGCCCAACACTGGTTGTCATACAACTACCATCCTGCCAAATTGCACCGCATTATACACAACTCTTATTCGGTTCCCCAGACAAAGATTCGTTGCTTTATAGCTAGATGATGACCACACCATGCTGAGCCTCACAGGTAATGTAATTCCTAACTCTGTCGTCTTGTTGCCCTGCAGCAACATGTGTAAGATCTGTTAGTCCCAACATCGGTTTGGTTTTAGCAGAGTGAGAGTGGTCATGTAGACAGAAACATCAACATGAACCCAATCGAAGATTTTCTCAGCTGCAAAGCCTGCTATTTAAAGTGGAAATACTCTACTTTCCACCCCCCTAGTGTTTAAAAAGTGGTATTGTTGTTGTTGTGTTAACAACCTGATTGCTTTCTGTATTTCCTCAGAGCTCTAACTCTGTGCAGAAATGATCAACACCCCTTTGGAAATAAGAAAGAAGAAAGATGCAAACTCACTGAAGAGGTAAATTGAAATAGGGAACAGGCAAAAGCTGTTGTCGGGAGGAAAGTAATGTTAGGAGAAACATTAGGTGAAGAAGCTTGAGTGTTTTTTCACTCATTTATTGTCAAGATCAAGTCTGATCTTATGCTTATGTCACGCAAGCCTTCGTATTCCCTGCAGATTCCAGACAGCATTACATAGTGAAAAGGAGACTTATACGAAAGCAATCAAAATACAGATGATATCATTATCATTACTATAGACATTACACTGTGAGTTCCATATTTACCTCATAATAATTATTCAAAGCTTCTATTTTAGGTTATATAAGTTTGCAGTTAGTGATGAAAACTGATATACTGGCCTGACATGAAACTACTGCTGCATCAGTGGACCCTTCTACCCACTGCTGCCTCGGAGTGAGCAAACCTGCGGCTAAAAGGCAAGTGCTGCTTTTTTTGGCTCTCTGTGCTAGTGGTAGATTTAGCTCCAGCAGTAGTGATTACATATTCAGTTGTGATTTGACTTGTCTCTATGCAGCCTATTCTCATGCAAATAGCAAATGAAACCAGACAGCACACAGACCAGTGCTGTACTGAATGCTGTGAATAAAAAAAAAATAATCAAAATCATTAATTTATTCATATATAGAAATGTTTTGAGTGAGGGGTAACGCAAGTGAAGAGAGGGAGGGAAAGACAAGGAAACTAATGAGGGACAGCGAGTCAAGGTGATGACGCCCTGTTTCTCTCAGCCCTGCTGGCCACCTCAATTTTGCTCATTTTGCTGGAGTTTTCTCACTCTGTGTCCAGTTCACACTGAGACCACTGCAAGCGGCCATCGAGCCGGAGGCACCTTTATTTATTTATTTATTTATTTAATTGAAATAGAAGTGTCGAAGATCAAAAAAAGGCACTCGGTACAGCCCTGACAGAAGCAACGAGGTGTTAACTTGCTGCAGGAGGGCCTAAAATTAGACTATAATTAGAGACCCAAAAGTGCTAATGTTTCTGACCACCTGGTGAATGTAAGTCGGGAGTCTGCATCAACTCCTGAGGGAAACATCTGGCTCTTTAGCTGTTGACTGACTCTGTTATTTTCACCTGTAAACCATGTATTTTGTCTGGTGCTGGGCAGATAGTGTACAGTGGGTTTATCAGAGCTTTTTCCCTAAAACATATGCCTGACGCTGCTTGGAACCAGGCTAATGAGAGTAGTGAGAGTGAACCAAATATGCAGGCCGTGAATCAAAAAACAATGGGCAAACATGCTAAGAAAACTCCACTGAGCTGTGGGGAATTGCACAGCCGGGTGATAATTCTCTGTGGACTCATCACTATGAACAACCTCTTTAACATTATACATAGTAATTTCAGCATTGTTATCTGCTGCTGCAGAGGGGTTTTTGACAGAGAGACTAGGGAATCTGGCAATACTGGTCCTCTTGATTCCTAATCAATTTTCTCATTTCTGTCTGTAGCAACATGACCACACCAACACAATAATATGATCCCAACGCTCGAGGAATACTGTATGACTTCCTGCCATGAAGTGCTACCAAAATAGAAAGCCTTCTTGGGTGTGAGACAGAGCCTAAGGCTTGTTCTTAATTTGGATTCTATGTGTTACTGTCTCAGATATGTTGTACACCAGTTGGAAGTACAGTAAGCTGAAATTCACTGGTTCATACCTAAATCATACTTAAATGAAAGTCAGACAAACTGAGCGGGGATGGCTCTGCTATTAAAACCTCTAACCTGACCTCTAACTCAACAAGATGCAAGTTAGTTATTACCACTAATCTTGATTGAGGCTGAATCCTAAAGTAATGAACAGAAATGAAAAGTGGCTTCAAGATGCAGTTCAGGGAATCAATAAGGATCACACTGCTGGTGAATGTGCTGTGTTTCTGCCCACTGACACTTTAGAGTTTGGTTATATCTTCAGGTGTATTATTACCTTTGAGACAGGCTTTTTATAGACTATTCTAAGTGAATACCATAAATTCTCTAATATAGGCCAGTATATTCAGCTATTAGTCAATGCGCTTGACTAAATAAAAGGCCCTATATTAAAGAATTCATGGTAAGTGAAGCTATACATGAACACAAAGGACATGTTGGGTCCTGTCTTATAAGTTTACTGTAAAAGTGACAAAGAAAAGAATAGAATTAAATAAAAACGTTCCAAATGACTAGTCAGTGTCTCAACTGAAAACATGTGGAAAAGGAAAAAGGAGAGGACAGATGTTGTCACTCCAGTCTGTCTGTCACCCTCCTCCCTGACACTCTCGTCAACACGCCAAGAGTCCGAGCTGACAGATGCACCCACTCATTTGTCCCGACAGCCATCAAGCTGCTGAACAGAGTAAATTAACCATGAGTACAAACTGCCCTGACAGGCATTCACTGCTGACTGCTCTTCTACAACTGCTGAGAAAACAACAGAATTATTTAGTGGTGTGTTTGTGATTCTTTGGTGTGAATTGTATGGGATGATGATAATAATATGATGAGAATAATAACGGACCTACAGTATATGATCACACCTCGGCCTGGGTGGGAATATGTACCACACACACGCACGCACGCACGCGCACACACACGCACACACACACACACACACACACACACACACACACACACACACACACACACACACACACACACACACACACACACACACACACACACACACACACATAAAAGGGCACAGAAGATGAAAGAGAGGATGTCAGTGAAGGGATCAAACCTAAAAAAACCTAAAAAGCCGTTTGATAGTACTGACAAAGGCAGATAATCCTATGATGAGGTGAAGTTAAAGGAGGAAAGCGTTATACAATCTGTGAGCTGTCAAATCATTGTTCATCATGGAGAAGAGCAAAGCGGCAGAAACTGTGGATCATTTTGAAAAGAATCAGAAGCCACAAGTTTAAGATCCTGTAAAGAAGTTTAAAATTAATTTGGGGGAATTACACAATTATATTCCATTTACTCATTGTCGGAAAAAAACTGTGGATGTCAGTTCTTATATATCCGTGTAAATAGATGGCTGCATGGTAAAGGCCATGCACCACTACTCCAGCCACTTCTACTTTAAACTCAGAAGATGCATAGGGATACATATCTTACTTCTTTTTTTTGGTTGCAATATACAGGTTCAACTGAAGGAAATTGAAAATGTGGAAAAGCAGATAAAAAGGAAATGCGTTATCACTGACCGCTGCTCTCTCTTGTTGAAGGGCCTGGGCAGCAAAACGTGCTACATGGTTGATGATCGGAGCAAAGTTTGTCGGGCCGTAGAAGCGGATGTGAGGCAGACAGGCAGAGTAGGCCTGGGCTATACCCTCAACACCTACAGACAGAGACAGACACAGGAGAAGAATTTAAATTCCAACACACTTGTATTGTGTTTGATGATTGGTAAATAAAAATTAAATAACAGATCAATAGAAGTGAGGATTAAAGGACCACTGTGTAGGATTTAGTGACATCTCGTGGTGACATTTCAGTTTCCCAGTCCGAGGCTTTTAGGACAGGGATTTGCAACCTTTACTACCGAAAGAGCCCCCCAAAACCATTAAAATATATTTGAGCCTTATAATGAGTACATTTGCTTTGTTTACTGCTAAGTCAGCAGTGTTCATGGTGACAGCAAACAAATCTGCCCATGATTTGAAGTGCTCATTCTAAAGTAGCACAACAACTTTTCTTTTCAGGCGATTATACACTGCAAACAGATCCCACTAAATCAAATAATGGGACTCAAGAAAATTCATTTTTCCATGTTACCTATATTATTTTTCTGTTTTGTTCTCCTCATTCACATGTCTTATATATAAATTACACAATTTCATTCTGGGTCTCACAGTTGTGCTCTCAGGAGTTGGTTTTGCATTTGTAAATAAATCCATTTGCATCCTGCACATTTCAATGCTAATAGTCTGTTCACATATCCGCATTTACATTAAAACCTAAATTTGAGGTGTAAGATAATAAATATTTAAGTTTTTTTAAATCTAAATAAATAAGATGAAGTTAAAGAAATGCATAAAAAACTGTGTTTATATATACAGAGTACCCTTTTTAATTCTAAGCATGTTTTGAATTTAGCATGTTTGAATTTAATTCCAAATTATGATTTTTACAGGTGTGCATTGCTAGCATGCAGCTACATGCAGCATGCTGAGATAGCCCGCTTTGTCTGATGCTATCTGACTGTTATTCTGTACAGGTTGATACTCTGGTGTCTTGATATTACTGGATGTAACATACATGCTAAATGTTCAGAGAGGGCAGAAATATGAATCAGTTTTGACTGTGACAATTTGACTTGCTGTAGAGATTTTGCTCAAGCGTCTTCAGTTCTGACCACTGTACAGATTGTAAAGCCCTCTGAGGCAAATTCAGATATATCATCAGGTATTTATCATCCTTTAGAGATGAACCCTATCAATACTAGAAGTAGAAGAAGTGTGAAGTGAAGTGTGAAAGTGTTATAGCCTCCTCGGACTCAGCAAGACACTCACAGACCAGTGCAGCTGTCACATCTGCAGATGTCTGTTCTTTTAGTATCCTGCATTCTTGATGAACTGAAGACTTTCATTTTATTGCAAGAATTTCTTCTTTTCCAGTAGCACTCTATTTTCACAAAGTCACGACAATGATGTTGCAGTCTAGTGTGTCTGTTTTATGAAAAATGATTATACTGTCCTACAACTTTAAGTCTGTAATTCTGTTTCAGTCTCTCAATCTCAGGTTGCAACATTTTTACTGGGGCAGCACTAATGTAATCATATTTTAGTACATGCCTGTATTCCCTTTTCATGTGCAGTATGATTATAGACTAATAACATAATATTTTACCTCCTCAGGGGGCAAGAGACATTTTAGTAACCGTCCACCTTTTCACACAGCTTGCTGACAGAAAATGTGGGTGTGGGAAGACAACAACCAATACATACAGATAAATATGATTTGTATGTTTTCAGCATTTTGTTATAAATGAAATAAAGCTGTAAATTGAAACATACCACAAAGGTTAATAAGGTATCAAGAATAGTTAAAGGTTCAGCTGGTTCTGCAAAATAGTCTGGATAAATATCACATGCAATAAGCATAATAAGCTTTACAGGCACATGTTACCTGGGGGCAAAGACAGATATATTAGACATTACCTAATCAGACACATGTATAATGGGCTTTAAGTTACAAGATTTAGCATTTTAGATCATCAATATTAGGTGGTTAAATGTCTTAAATATATAAAGATGTTTATAACAAATGCTTTTGAATGTTACAGCACATAAATGATCAGACTATGGGACTATATGTAACTTTTAGATGTTCCTTCTTGTTAGTGGCATCCATGGCGACGGCCATTAAGTGAGTAGTAGTCAGCTTCCTGTTGCTCACCTTCACATGCATGCACGCTTACGGAGAGAGCAGCAGGATGGGACTACTGCAGGTGCTGTTTTTCTTTTACTCGTATACTGAACACATCCCATAATAACACAGGTAATGCATGTACATTGCTTCACACGTTTTTCTGAAAGTTACCTATAGCCCCTTTGACATTCTTAATGATCACTTTCGGTATCCATTCTATGAGTCAAGTATCAGTTACGTACAGATCAGTCCAATAATAATAACAATAATAATAAATTACAAAATACACACATTATATTATTATATAAATATAAATATTATATACAAATGTAAAAATATGTATATTTGCAGCAGGGTCATCAATGATGTGTGACTGCTGAGCACACAGTTACTTACCTGAACAAAATGGGTTTGTGGGGTCAAAGTTGATGGCAAACTCATGTGACACCTGTTGAGACAACAAACAGATATTAAGTTAACACTCTTTCACTGTAAATATTTTTGAGCGATACTGTCCATTTCTCGCAAACTTTCTGCCTCCCTCCCACCTTCTCCCTCTGTCTCTGTGTGTACTGCTCTCTCTCCTTTGTCCTTTTCATCAGCTCAGTGCCATGGCAACAGAGATGGGTTGACAGTTGCGTAATCATGGGAATATACATCTATAATGCTTATAGTTTTGTGTGCGTGTAAAATGCTCATATAATAAAGACCCCCCTCCCTAACACACACACGCACATACACACTTGTATCACACGTCTGTCTAGCACACACACATACACACAAGGAAAACAACAACAAACAAACACACACGTATACCTTCCAGTCTGGTGGGAGTTGGGCTCCAAATCCCAATGCAGGAAACATTTTGTCGCTGAGGAGGAAACCATGACAACAGATTGGAACGTTAGTTAAACCGTTTTTTTTTTCAACCAAATTCAACAAGCTGGATTTAGACAAGAGTGGAAATCCTGTTATCTTTTTCCACAAAGAAACACATTCAAATGCATTAACAGTGAAACAAGCTGAGAGCTGGAAGAGAACTGAAGCAATCTGGTAAAATGGCTTCTCACTGAGATAGATACACAATACGCACAAATTACTGTCTCTGACCTACAGTGATTTTCCAATATGGCATATGGATATATATTCCCTGCAGTCCTTCAATTCTTTATTGGTGGTCTCAGTATGTTTATGATGTCACTAACTCAGGTTTTCACACTGAAAGATTTTCCATAAATGGTATATAAATAGTTGTCTGTGATAATGTCAGGGTTGAAGTGCTGTATATTGGTAGATAATGGCATTAAGATGGATATTTGGGAACTGATAAATCAGTTAATTTCATACTTCATACTGAAGATATGTTGGACCCAGCAGCAACATAGACCCCTACTGACCAACTTCACACCAGAAATAAACATCATTACAGTTTGGTACAATTTTGTTTTAGTGATAACTAAATTTACATAACTCACCCCTTTCAATTATATTATGGATTTAAGTGATGCATAATCAAGGGAGTTACTGCTTTGAGTAGCAGGTGGCTAGCCACAGTACTGTCATTTAAATATGGTCATGGGAGAGAACGGGAGAGACACTTCTAGCTACACAATGACCAACCAACATGGCGATGACCTCTAGGCTTCAAAATGGTTCACAAACCAACAGGTGACATCATAGTAGCTACAGCCATTATTTACAGCCTATGGTTGACCAATAGATCATTGTCTTTATTACGTGTAACAGGTATTTATACTCAGTAGGTGGAATGGTGAAGGTGTGTGATGTTACCCTGAGAAAAACATTACAACATGAACCAACTTCGTTCATCTCTTAATATTGTCTGTAACTGATTAAATAGAGTAAAACAATGGAGAATGCTGCATCAGATACTCACGAATCATAGTCCTGTATTATCTGTCCCACGGCTAAAATGGCAGCGAGGTACTCATTGCTACCCAGTGGGTTAATGTAATGGAGGGAGGACGGCTCTCGTGGGTTCCCATTGGAGGCTGTGAAGTCTATACCGACCTATAAAATACAGAGAATTAATAGATTAGAGGTCATCTTGGGAACCTGTTGTACTGCTGTAAGTTTTGTCTCTGTATGTTGTTATCTGTTTCTTTTGCCCTTCCATTATGAAGCAGAATCAAAATCTGAAAATATTAAATAAACAGCATGAAGTGCAAATAAACAGCAACAATGAATTGAATCTGTTTTAACATGAAATAAAAACAGGAGGAGTCCTCCCTTTATTTTTACATTGTTTTCCCTTTGGACACTGGTTTACTCTAAAGGGAACAAAAAGGCAGAAAAAATAATCCGACAACTACAATAGCTGTTTTAAAAAAAACACAAGCTGTGAGATTTAATCTTATTTAGTTCAACTCTATCTCATCTACAGTGGATGTGGAATGAGGCACAAATGTGACACATGCTGCTCTCATTAATGCACCAATAGCTTAGCTGGAGTAACCACTAATGGTTTAGTTTGTTTCTCCAAAAAAACGTAGAAAGCAAAATGATGTAAAACTGTCACATTTGGTGCGTGAGATCCACGCCAGTGAGAAATTCTTTGTTCAGACACGGCTGGTTTCTGCAGAGCTTCATGAGTCTGTTGTGTAACGTTTACTGGCATCACATTACAGGATTGTCCGCATGTTACTCTGGGCCATTCGCTTCAAACGGCCGCTTCATACTGGTTACATGGTCCCATTTCCAAAAAGAACACCTTGAGAATTTTCTGGAAACATAAAATGTCTATTGATGCAGTCGACTCATGGTTCAGTATGGAACACTATACAAGGCTGAAGATTCCTGATTCATTCCTTCTATTTAGTGGTTAGTTTACAAAGTGATGTGAAAGAACGAAGTCTGGATATGATCGACATGCAAGAATTTCAAAAGACGTAATGGACTCGTACTTCACACCACTCACAAACTTTGTTTAGGAGCCAGTTGGCTTCATTTAGTTAATATTGTGATGCATTTTTTCAGCTCTGCGATGCATGTCTTGTCTTTTTCCGTATCTCATATTTGTCACAGTATATCAATATAGCTTTTTATATCTGCAATGTTGACATTTAAAAAAAATGCACATGGTCTACTGGATCTACTAAGCAAGTTTTCCGATTCATCAAATAGGGAGAAAATGTATTTTTGCAACTTTAAGGTCACCAAGCAAAGAATCAATCTTTTTCTTAATTATGACAAGTTTTTCTCTGAGGACAGATATGAAAATTCTGAAGTTCAGTCGTGTCTAAAAAAGACTGAATGGCCCTGAAACCACAAGGAGGGATATTTTTAACGCAGATGACCACAGGGTGACACTGTGTTGACATGCTGTATAAATGCTGGATATATAACACATGCACCAAAACTACAAAGGCACACACACACACACACACACACAGACACACGACATAACATAATATGAGATTAAGAGTGACAAGCTTTTCCTCAGGCAATGAATCAGGGTTTGTGTGCTGACAAGAACCCGACCCAGAAACTCCGCCTCCCTCCTATCAGCTTAGAGATGGTCTAAACCATCTTCTTCCTTTGCTTTTTGTTTGGCAGCACAGGGAACATTATAAAACGACAATGTTCTGGTTCAATAGGACAATGGCTGAAGAAAGAGAAAACTGAGAGGCGGGAAGCAAAGGTGGTAGAAAATGGCCCCAAAAAAAATGGGCGAATGAGGCAAAAGATTGGGGGAAAAGAGAAAGTAGAGAGCATAAAGAGAAGAAAGAGCAGCAGGAGTGACGGACATAAAGATGCAGGGTGACAGATTCAGGGTGCTGCTCTTTATTGTGTACATGTGTATGTATGTGTGTAAGTCCTGGAATGGCATGCATATATGAGAAAAGAGGACGCATACAGTACAGCATACTGATCTATGTTCAGCCTGCCAAATGTTCAAATTATCTTCTGTGTAACCGTGTCTTGTTAGAAACCAAATGCAACACTGAGTGGGGATTTACCGCAATATGAAATGATAATAGTTCTTTGTTGTCATTCGCCTTTTTGGCTTGAAAACATGCTTTGATACATGTGGCTCAGTCTTTCAACTGCAACTTTATCCTTTAGCCAAGGAAGTCCGGCATGTATATTTTATGTTTGCTATGTACCATTCATACTAAGCACAGATATCCAAACTTCCTTCTTAATGCTTTGTAAAACCAATATTTCTAACAGCAACATTTCAGATAAATATATTTCAATGGAATCGCATTAACCAGTGGATTATAGAAAATAAATTCTTGCAGTGCTTTTGCATTTAACTTCAGCACCTTGGCTACAGAAGGGGAGTTATTAGTTAGGGCTCCAACTTAATAGCATTAATAGAACAAAATGTTCATTGATGAGAAGAGTAATTGTCGACCAAGTTTTATTCCCAGGAAAAAAAGCCGATAATGACTTGTTAGAATTCAAGATGTAGTCTATCAGTGCAACAGACCGTAGTTTACCTTGTGATTTAGATGACTTCCAGACATATACAGACACACTATATAACAATATAAAATGATACAATTCACACACTATTCACACACAGACATGATCATGTATGTATCAATTCATGCACATATGCAAATGACACTATACAGTAAATAGAAGGAAAATACAAGCATTGAATCCATCATGATTTTGAAGAATCTTGCTTTATGCTTTATTTTAATACTAGTTGTGTAATATAATTAGAGATTGAATTCCATTCTTTCATTGCTCTGTATATTTCTGCATGATGAAGTAGTGTCTTGGATTTTGCCTAGAACTTTAAGTGAAATAACCACCTGCAGCATGTCCTGTTGGATAAGTGTTTCTTTAAAGCACTTCATGTTCTTGTACTGACATGCTTACTGTGTATGAACCGGTACAGCCCTGCAGCCGCTTTGACACCAGGCTTTTAGTTTTCTTTGTTTTTTTTTTGCTCCAAATTTTGGACTAAAACCTTTGGTGAGGCAGCTTGCAGCTTTTATGTGCTGAGGCTGATGAGGGTCTGAGAGCAGCTGGAGGAGATGAAATCTTTTATCAAACACTTAAAACCTGCCTCTTCAGTCTGGCTTCTGATTAAGATTTTGTTTTTTTGTGATATTTTCTTTTTATTAAATCTCTCATGTTAATTTTATTTGTCTTTGTTTTTTTATTTTAATCTGTTTTATCAATTTTAGGTAACGTTTTATTTAACTTTCTAAATTATTACAGTAATATTACTATTATAGCTTTTAAATCTATTATATTTATCTATCTTTTGTATCTATACATCTGTGATGATGGCAAACCTTCACATGTAAGTATTAGAATCACTCTACAATGTCAAGATGGCCACAAATTCCCATTTGGTGTAATTATGATATAATTGTATCCTTCTGCCAGAAAAGAAGAACGGGTAAAATCAAATTCTTCATTTTTAGGGGGGAATATGTAAGTTTTTGGCATCCCATTCACTTCCTTTTGGAACCTGCATCCTTAATAAGAGAATAGCACCAGGCAATCTTGCCAAAGAGATTTCCTTTTTTTTTTCCAATCAAGGCTGATGAGGCACTGGCCAGCATTGACCATGTACTGAGCCAAACAGGAAAACACACACACATATTCTAGATCTTATGAGAACCACACCTCATTCTATGTGGCTTTGGAGAATCTCCGTGCTCATCCTGAGTTGTTCATATCAAATAAACAAATATGCCTAGAAAGAAAGAATGAATTCTATGGTTGCAGTGTAATTTATTACTGTTTCCCAAATATGCTACACACTGTTAAGTGATCAGCCACAGGCTGATGTGGCTGCATATGCTTAGATAATGATGATGATGATAGCAATAATCAACTTAATTTATACAGCACCTTTCAAGTTAAATGACCATAGAGACAGTTTCTTTGTCATCCAGTAGGTGTATGTGTATGAGTATGACTTTTAGGAGTCAGGCCTATCAGTGACTTGTAATTACTGTTGTAATTGATTGATTAAATGCCTTGTGATTGGAACAAATAAAGTTTCTATTCAAAGAGGCTCAGCATCCAAGGTCCATATCCACTTTCTCTTAGAAATTAGAGTATTCCAAAGTGCCAGGATGTGTCAGCATTTTCTTCCTTCCTATCAAGGCGTACTGACACAGCACAATATACACCAACCACAGCTTCCTCCATCCAGTTATATTGGTGTTTTATTTTGTTGTATATATTTCCCCTTCTAAAAAAATATGTACAGAACAAAGAGACTGGAAGGCAGTGTTTTTTCCCCTCTAACCACCAGGCTTGTTAACAGCACATCTACTACCTCCAATGCTGCAGGGACTGAGACAAAGAGGTGCAGTGACTTTTAACCCCACAATGCCAACAACACACACACACACACACACACACACACACACACACACACACACACACACACACACACACACACACACACACACACACACACACACACACAAGCAATGACAACCTTTCTTTGCAGAACGTGCACAGAACATGTTATTATCTTGCACAACAGGCACCTCTTACACTTTTTAGGATTATTATGTGTTTTCATACTTTGTCCTTGGATGTTTTAACATATGGTCCTGGGAGGATTCACAAAATAAGAATTTGTCAGATGTTTCTAGTATGTATGTAATAAAGTTTAATTGAATTGAGTTATGGTGAATTATTCTAAAGATTCTGACAACACACAGGGATCATCCCCAAACTACTAGGTTAGGTTCTATGTTTCCTGTAGACATTCCTCTCAGACATGAATACTTGGCTGTGGTGGCTGTGATTGTGATGGAAATTAATACTAGGTAAATTCCCAAGCTTTTAGTAATTGCTAACACACAAGTGGAAGAAACATGTAAACCAACACACAGCTTCAATAAACACAGAAGTGCACAGAATTGAAATCAACACGGGACAACAGCACAGTATCTCATTACTGTATAATTCAGAGTAGAGATATGGCAGAAAAAGTCTGTGAATGCAATCAATTAGAGGGATTCCACTACTGCCAATTTATTCTCTAATAATTGACATACTGACATTCACATTGGAGTTTTCTCAGCCATGGCTTGTTGAGTATCAGCCAATTCTCATGCCAGGGCTTTGCAGACTCATTTGCAGTTAAACAGCCAGAGAGATGGATAGAGAATTGGATGCATGAATGTGTAAAAGTCTGTAGAAATCTTCTTCTGGAGTTATTCTCTGCCTCAGGTGTTCTCAGTGACAACCAGGAGCTGCTGGCCACTGACAGACTCCCTGTTTTATATTTATATATTTATATTTGATCATATATGAGTAAGACTGTTTGTCTGAACTTCTCATTTTTAATTGTTTTGATATTGTTGATTCTGTTGATTCCTCAAAAGTTTGTTCAATAGTGTTAAGCTACTGCACTGTAAACCTGAGTTTGGTTTCTAATTAAAGTTATATTATACCTTTAACTCAAACTTATTATACCGTAGTGATCATTATTAATGTGTTCAGCCCCATTTGGCTGATAATGATTAGTAGAGATAACATAGTATGTTAAGTTCTTTAAGAGAGGAGGTGCCCAGAGTTCTTCTGACTCAGTCTTTTGATATATTCTGTGCACAACACATCTATTGCAAGTCTGACTTGTGGTCTATATACATAGACCTTGTGTATAGATATTGTTGCTTGCCACAGGAAAACATTAAAGATGATGTTATAAAAGTAGGTCAGCAGGAGTACATGAAAAAAAGGTGGAATTTATTGTCTTAAATATTACACAATGTTAATGAAGAAAAAAAATCCCACAAGTAATGAAACAAACTGATAAACTGCAGTCTATGTCTTCAACTAAGCCAAAATACTTGAAACTTCTATTATTATTATTATTCAATTGTGTAACATGAATAATAAATTGACTGATTAACAGCAACAATGTTACAGAAACAATTAATAATCTCAGCACACACAAACAACAGCTGGTAATGTTACAGACCATAGCTTAGATTAATGCGGTTTCAACTGCAATGTAACATCAGATACTGTCAGGGTTTGGGAATTAATAACTATATCATGATAAGGGAAAAAAAAGATAAGACCCTGAGTTCTGTTGTGCTGTGAAGATAAACTGTGCACTCATTCATGAGAAGTTTGTATTTTCCACGAATCCACAGGGACACACTGATTTTTAATTGGGTGAGTTAAATCACTGGTTATTCACTTCATTTCATGTTGTATTTTCTCCCCTTTGGCACTGATGGGACAGCTCATACCTCATGAAGTGGTTCCCTCCACTGTGCTGTGATACATCCAGTGTACTGTGACTCCTGTATACTTTTTATGCCTCTTACACCCTAAATCTGTTCTCCACTCACCAAAATCTCTAACAGATGGTTATGCTGTAACCCAGCTCTGAATTGTCTCACGTATAAACCTGTAGATAACGTGCGATATGAATAATAGTGTCTTTCAGTAGAATCGAGTCTTTTACAAACAGCCTATCAGCAGTAGCAGGCTGCCTTTGTGTTGGAGTGTGTAACATAGAAATGTTGCTCTCTCCTCCAGCTCCCACAGCCTTGAGGAGAGACTTTCCTTTCCTGGAGATTAGGATTAGAGCCATACTAAGTCTGATTGAACACCGCAGAACAGCTCTTTCTGCGTGTGTGTGTGTGTGTGTGAGTTTGTACACGACTGCCTTTCCTGCTTCTGTATTTATATAAAATCTGTGCATAGGTGGCAGTAGGAGATGTCATCACTGAGTGTCTGTGTGAGATTATGTGATGTATGTGTTTATGTGTATATGTTTAAATATGTGTGATAATATGTATGTATGAAGAAGATACTGTGTTTGAATGTGTGTGTGTGTGTGTGTGTGTGTGTGTGTGTGTGTGTGTGTGTGTGTGTGTGTGTGTGTGTGTGCGTGTGCGTGTGTGTATGTGTGTGTGTGTGCCAATTCAGGGCTTGTGAGTTTGCATGTAAATGTAAATATGTGAAAGCAGGAGAGAGAGAGTGTGATGAGGATATTATATGTTTGTCCTCACGTGTGTGTATGCAAATGCGTTTGCAAGCAGGAGAGAGGAAGTATCTATGTTAAGACAGCATTACGTATGTACATGTGTGTGTGTGTGTGTGTGTGTGTGTGTGTGTGTGTGTGTGTGTGTGTGTGTGCATCACTGAAAGAGCTGCAGGTCTGTGTTCTCACATGGTGAAAGATTAGGAGTGAGCAGCGAGGATTTAAGAGTTCCCATTCCGCCTTAAATTTGCTCATCTCATCACCACTAAAACTCCCAAATGTTCCTATTGCACTGAAATTCTGCTCATTACAAACACAAGGCTCTGGGTAAAGAAATGATTCAAACATTTACACCAGTTAATAACTACCAGCAGCCATTTGCAGATTCTACAAATAATGATATTTCTATTTTAACATGGTATATTGGAGGTTGGCATCTGCCCATCTGCCCAACACCACCTGATCTTTCACTGAGGCACTAGACTGCTGGCTGATGGCAGACGGATAATGAGAATTTTTCATTTAATGAATCCTCAGATGATCAGATTCATTAGTTGGAACCAACATTAGAGTATATAGACAGTAAGGCTTTATGATTTCATGATGCTTTTTCAGTTGAAATCTGGTGTCAGTTGTTTTCTGTTTTACGCCCAGCATTAAAGCTACAGTGTGTTAGCATTTAGCAGCATCTAGCCAAACAGACTTGGCAGAAATCAAATCTAATATTCATAAATATGTCTTAATTAGTATATAATTCAACCAAAGACTTGTATTATTTTTATAATCTTATATTGAGGTGTTTTAATCTACATGGGGAGCAGTTCCCCTTCCACAAAGCTGCCAGCTATACAGCCTTGTAGCCCAGAACACACAAACCAAACAATGGCTTTTTCATTTTTCATGGCCAGAGTAGGTTCTTCTACTCCAGAGCTCACCAACTCTGGTCCTAGAGAGTCACTGTGGGTGCAGATTTTTGTTCCAACCAAGCAGTTACACACCGGATTCTATCAATGAATCATTACAGCCCTTGCTAAGGACCTTCATTAGTAGAATCAGGTGTGTAACTGCTTGGTTGAAACAAAAACCTGCACCCGCAGCAGCGCTCTAGGACCAGGTTTGGAGACCCCTGTCCCACACATTCATCTCTTGCCTTTTCACCACTAAATATTGCCAGAAAACTACATGGTGTACATTTAAATTGTTTTCAGAGAGTGCCTAAATATGCACTTAATGGCTACATAAATGCTATCATACTAACAAAATAAAGATAAAACTGTTTCCCATCCTCACTAGTTGATGGAGTTCATAGAAAACAAAAGAATAAAGAAACTGTGTTGAACCTTTGTTAAGCTATTTAGTCCTATGTTTATATAGAGTAATGAAGGGAAAGAAATCTCCTAACATAACCATGTTGTCGAGCAAGATTAAGTTTTTACTTTCAATGTTACAAGAGAAGAGAAAAGAACTCACACTGTCAATCACTAACAAATTAGTAACAACGTTTCGGTTACTCAGACCAACTCAGAAGGTTCTGAGGACCGAATCGTTGTTACATACATACATACATGTTACATACATTTTTTCCCTAATTTTCTAAGTGATTGACAGTGTGCGGGAGTTCTTTTCTCTTTTCCTGTTCCAGTGCAATTTTTGCGCCTCCTACGCACCTGTCCTCTGCCTAGGTGTGCACAACCTTCTCTTTTAATGTTGCAAGAGAGAATGCTCATGAACCAATGGATTTTGCAAATGTACTGACATCATTAATCAATGGTTTCAAGACAGTGTGGATATACTACACAGTAATCATGGAAATTACTAAACTATTGTTTTTAAATAGGATTTATGTAATGTAACTATACTAATGTGGTATCTAGTTGGTTAATGGTAGGTTCCTTGGCCTTGTACCGCCCAGGCCAGGGTAACTTTTGCAGCTCTTACTCATTATTTACACTTATGCTGCTATGATTTTGTTTTTACTGGTTAAAAGAGAAATGAACAATAGTAATAATAACCAGAAAAGCACTCTGAGAGCACAGACCTCCAAGCATATCATGATTATGGCACTATCGTGGAATAAAAAGTATCAAAGCATGGAATGTCTTTTAGTCATAGTCAAAGTCCTCTCTTAGTGTCTCTGTGCAAATAAAACAAGCTACTCAGGTGCAACATATCACCACCAGGTGGCCCCAAATGTTTGAAGGTCCATTTACCCCAATTTAACCAAACCAGGATTTCTTCTGGATTATTACCAAAATGTAATCATCTGTTCATGGTTCCATTACTAACATTCGCTGAAAATTTGATGAATCTGGCACCGTTTTGAAGTATTTTGCGAACAGACAAACGTAACGTAAACGTAACCTCCTTGGCAGAGGTAATAAATAATACATCAGATTATATAGCAGTTTTCCAGGTGTGCAGAGATGTTTCACATAAGATTCTCATGCTATCAAACAGATAAAAGACAAAACAACACAAAAAAATCATTTACAAGCAAGGATGAAATGGGTATTGAGGGCTGTTTTAAAGGACTGAAGAGTGCTGGCATGTGGATGTGGGTGAAGATGAAGAGGACATTTGTGGCAGCCGCAGCAAATGGCCTGTCACCCCAGGTCTGGAGCTTAGTCCTGACGGGTTGTAATAGGTTAGCTTTAGTTGACCTGAGGCGACGGTCAGGGGTGTGGTGGCGATTGGGGGAAGAGCGGTGAGAGGAGGCGGAGCAGTATATAGAAGTGTATTCTGTGTGTGATCTGGAGCCAGAGGAGGTCACGGAGGACAGAGATGATGTGGTCAGAGCAGCAAGTGGAGGTGACCACGGGGGCAGAAGAGTGTTGGACATATTGGAGTTTAGTGAGGATGTTGTTAGGCGATAAGATAGTGTTGAATTAATTGAGTTTGGATGAGATGAATACATGGATCAGTGTTTTTTCATGGGGGAGGGTGGGGTTAATTGCTGTGTATTACTCTCCCTGTAACACCCGGGGCCTGATCTACTAAGATCCCAAAATAAACAGGAAGCACACGTGATTGATGGATGTTTTGTGTGTGATTTGCTAAGAATAATTGTGTAAATGACAAAAGCTCTAACGGAGCAGTATTTAACTGGGATTTTTGTCCTGTTATAATGGTTTTCAACAGAGAGTTTGGACAGGCAACAGTTTTGTGTTTGCATGCGCAAAATGAGCTTTTCCTCAGGAAATTTGTGGATGATTCAGAGCATCATGACATGAACACACATCACCACAAATCTGCAGACAAAGACAGATGGAGGAGTTGTTTTACACAATAATTACTAGACTATAATTTACTAAATCGATTTAGTAAATCAGTTTATATGATAATAGTCACATAGTTTAGTAATTAATATTAGACAACAGCATTTCTGCTGCAATGTGTTTCAAGGATTAAACATGAAATGCTACTTTTAATAAAAAAGGAAGTTACAAAAGAAGCTGATGAGCACTGCTGACCCGACATCTCCTGTCTGAATAAAAAAAATAAGCTGAAAAAATAAAAAAACTGAATATAAACCTATAACCACCCAGCCCGATGTGTATAGAAGTAAATGTGTGGTTATACTGTAGTTTCCTGAAAGTGATTTTAATGAAAGTAAACACAGTGAAGGGTCATGTGTAACAGCACTGAACTCTGGCTTCAGATGCTGCAGAAGAAGCTTTTCATACACTATAAAGCAGCTGTGGGCAGCAGAAACTGTAAAAATCTCCCACATTCATTTATCGATCAGTGCAGACTGATTTCCTGACTTTCCTGCTTCAACCACATTAAACAGTATTTTCTGTGCTGGGTTTGGTTGGGGAGTGTTTATTGAGATGCACCTCTCCACCCACCAGTGACCTCAAGTAGGAATAAGTTAGTGGGCATATTGATAAAATTGAATATAAAATCTTTTTTCATTGTGCCTGCAAGTGTCTGAGGCCGTTTGCACCTCCCCTTGAAACTTCTTTGTGCTCTGGTTATGAAATCCAATTCAGATGCAGTCTTTATTGCAGAAATTGTAGATTGTGGCTGTGCTACATTCATATTTTTTACATTTACAGTGCTATACATTTACATTTTATAACACTTGATCTTTCATTTCATTAATAATGTGTGTTATTTTACGCATTTGAAAGAAGCAATTGTCAATGAACACCATTATTTATCACACACACACACACACACACACACACACACACACACACACACACACACACACACACACACACACACACACACACACACACACAGTTATTAGATCAGGCCCCTTCACATGCAGAGAAAACCAAAGTCTGACAAACCTGCCTATTGCTAAACTATTTCTGTTCATAATGTGTTTTTATTTTTGTTTGCATCACTTATTTGACAAAAACATTTCAAAATGTCAATTCAAAGAAAAATGTTTAGTAAAAAACATATTTCTTCATTAGTTGGAAAGTTTTGTCAATTCAGAAATGTTTTTAACTGAAAATAAATCTACTATATGCTGAGAATAAATGTAGAGATAAAATCCATTTGCTTAAATGACTGAAAAAACCCTACATCCATACTGCTTTAATGCTCTTTTAACTCTTGTACACATTTTTTTCTCCCTCACTTCTTCATCATGGTGCAAACATTGTCATGAGCAACACAACGAGTCACTATGGCAACACAACTATGCTCTTTGCTTTAACGCCTCATTTCTAACAATAAGATAAGGTGAAAATAACCGGCTGGCAGTGAAGGTTGTCATTGCCTCTCTCTGTCTGTGTGTGTGTGTGTGTGTGTGTGTGTGTGTGTGTGTGTGTGTGTGTATGTGTGTGCTTATGCATGCGTATGCAGCCCTCAACAATGTCCTGAATTTCACAGAGGATCTGGCAGCAATCTGCCCCCAGGAGTCATGCAGAATAACGAACGTCCTCTGACAATGATGCCACCTCTGCACAACACGCAGGAGAAGTCACCTCTGCACAAGACCAGTACTGGACCAGGACCTTGAGCTAGAAAAATACCCCAAAACACTACTTTCTGTTAGATTACAGTTTAATTCTGGTACTTGACACATAATTACGACATGTAACATGTAACTCATGCACGGACAACCTGAACCAATTCTCCTAAAGCACAAGTGCAATTTCTGATTTACACTCAAGCTGCAGTTCTAAAACACACTTTTTTCCAAAACACTACACACAATTCTCTGCATTTGAAACAATTTTCATGAAGAAAACATCCTGTTTTCACAAGGAACACACTATCATTCAAAATTTTAATTAAAGTTAATTGCCCGACTATGAACAGTCTGCCTGGGGATGGAAAGGGTTCAGCTGAAAAACACAAACATGTTTTAACTTCTCCAAGCTTTGGACGATGCATGTGGAGATAAAGCAGTTTATGCTTTTCATTCATCTTTTTTTTTTCCAGCTGCTTGGACAGAGAAAAAATTGCTTGTGATGTGGATGAGGTGCTGTGGCCAGACAGAAAGAGAAGAGGATGTATTTATTTATTTATTTCATTTTTTATACTCTTAACTATATACACTCACCGGCCACTTTATTAGGTACACCATGCTAGTTACAGGTTGGACCCCCTTTTGCCCCCAGAACTGCCTCAATTCTTCGTGGCATAGATTCAACAAGGTGCTGGAAGCATTCCTCAGAGAGTTTGGTCCATATTGACATGATGGCATCACACAGTTGGTGCAGATTTGTCGGCTGCACATCCATGATGCAAATCTCCCGTTCCACCACATCCCAAAGATGCTCTATTGGATTGAGATCTGGTGACTGTGGAGGCCATTTGAGTACAGTGAACTCATTGTCATGTTCAAGAAACCAGTCTGAGATGATTCCAGCTTTATGACATGGTGCATTATCCTGCTGAAAGTAGCCATCAGAAGTTGGGTACATTGTGGTCATAAAGGGATGGACATGGTCAGCAACAATACTCAGGTAGGCTGTGGCGTTGCAACGATGCTCAATTGGTACCAAGGGGCCCAAAGAGTGCCAAGAAAATATTCCCCACACCATTACACCACCACCACCAGCCTGAACCGTTGATACAAGGCAGGATGGATCCATGCTTTCATGTTGTTGACGCCAAAGTCTGACCCTACCCTCCGAATGTCGCAGCAGAAATCGAGACTCATCAGACCAGGCAACGTTTTTCCAATCTTCTATTGTCCAATTTCGATGAGCTTGTGCAAATTGTAGCCTCAGTTTCCTGTTCTTAGCTGAAAGGAGTGGCACCCGGCATGGTCTTCTGCTGCTGTAGCCCATCTGCCTCAAAGTTCGACGTACTGTGCGTTCAGAGATGCTCTTCTGCCTACCTTGGTTGTAACGGGTGGTTATTTGAGTCACTGTTGCCTTTCTGTCAGCTCCAACCAGTCTGGCCATTCTCCTCTGACCTCTGGCATCAACAAGGCATTTCCGCCCACTGCCGCTCACTGGATATTTTTTCTTTTTCGGACCATTCTCTGTAAACCCTAGAGATGGTTGTGCATGAAAATCCCAGTAGATCAGCAGTTTCTGAAATACTCAGACCAGCCCTTCTGGCACCAACAACCATGCCACGTTCAAAGTCACTCAAATCACCTTTCTTCCCCATACTGATGCTCGGTTTGAACTGCAGGAGATTGTCTTGACCATGTCTACATGCCTAAATGCACTGAGTTACTGCCATGTGATTGGCTGATTAGAAATTAAGTGTTAACGAGCAGTTGGACAGGTGTACCTAATAAAGTGGCCGGTGAGTGTATAACACACACACACACACACACACACACACACACACACACACACACACAACTCTCTGTAGTAAGTGAAGAAGAGATGGGTTCCATTCATGATAATATTTTACACTGAGTTTATCAGTGGTCAACTAATTCTTATAAATGTCTATTGATATGATGGTTTGTGTGTCATTTGAAAACAAAATACTATTTTTAGAATTTTCTGATTTGAATGTAATGTTTAAATTTACAGGAGAATTGAAGGGTTTTTGCCTGTTGTGTTTGTGCGTTTATGAGTTATGAGTTATGGAAGTATGAGACATCCTTTCAGAAAATGTGTAAACAATCAAGAAAAACTGTGGGGAACAGGTGTGACAAGATGCTGCGAATGATACCTCACTAAAAAGAGGTTGAACGTTTAGGTTCTTTAATCAATTAGTCAAGCAACATTAAATTATTTAGCAACTATTTTGATTATTGATTATTACTTTTGAATTATTTTTCAAGAAAAAAAATTGGAATCACTAATTTATTATAGTAGCATGTTCCAATATTTCTGTGTTTCTGGTGAAGCCAGCGGATCCAAGACATTTTCTGATTGTTGGTCATTGTTCACTGTGCGACTTGGAACTTGAGACGTGAGTTAGAGTTAAGAAATGACAATTATGACCGGATTATTTCAAAGTCACCAGTTTGCACTTAGTTAACAGTAACACTAACTAAGACAGTCAGTCAGTCATCTTCTATACCTGCTTATTCCTCATTAGGGTCGTTGGGGTCATAGCGCATTATGGCGAGAGGCAGGGATACACCCCAGATGGTCGCCAGCCAATCGTGGGGCACACACACCATTCACTCACACCTACAGGCAATTTAGAGTCTCCAATTAACCTCAGCATGTCGTTGGACTGTGGGAGGAAGCCGGAGTACCTGGTGAAAACCCACGCAGACATGGGGAGAACATGCAAACTCCACACAGAAAGGTCCCAGACCCAGGACCAAGGAGGTCTTGAACCTGCGACCTTCTTGCTGTGAGGCAACAGAGCTAACCCCTGCACCACTGTGTCGCCCTAACTAAGGCAGATGTATCAAAAATGAAAAAAGAAAAACTGATAATCTAGGAATGCATAACAATAAATACCTAAAATAAATGTAATTAATAGAATAAAATATGCAAAACAATCTGTATGTTTATTGTCTACAATGCTACAATGCCCTGGAATATGATTTCTTGCTTCACCTTTACAGTCATCAGACAGCAAAACACAATCTTTACACAGGACTACATTTAAATTACCCTCAGGTTTGATCCCCAAGTATTTAGACACTATGATTGCTATTATTTGACATTGTATGTCAAAAGTACCATCAGAAAGAAAAACTACTACTATACAATGTGGTGCACAGGTGTCTAATATAACACGCTTTAAGGGAAATACTGCAAAATCAACCATGTAAAACTAGATTATCTGCACCTTACTACATCTGGAGCCTGGTTCTAGCTCACAAAGCTGGAAAATTGTTGAGACAGAGAAGAGGAAAAAAGGTCATAATGTATATAAAGATGGCACAGAGTGTGTGTTCTCTCTCTCCTTGTGTGTATGGGCTGCCCTGTGAGTGCATCTTTGCATTTTTCTTAGTGTGGAAATAGATTCAGAATGTGTACATTTGTGTGTGTTTTTAAGGTAACAGCAAGGTTGAATGGTGCTGAGATTTATGAGCAAGGCAGTTGTAAAAAGCACAACAAAACAGCCTGAATTATACTAATAGCTGTGTGTGTGTATAGGTGTGTTGTGTGTGTGTGTGTGTGAGAGAGAGAGATTGGCTATTATAAAACAGGGCTCACACTCAGTTACACACAAAGGAGTGACGTCACCAGGGACACACAAGAGTTTATTCTAACCAAAGACTAAAATAGACTCTTTCTCTCCTCTTCGTTCTATAAAATACCGTCTCTCTTTACCTGTTTCTCTTTCTATCCTCTTCGTTCTATAAAATACCGTCTCTCTTTACCTGTTTCTCTTTCTATCCCTATATCCTCACACTCACTTTTTATTTACACCATTTCAAAATATCAATTTATGGTATTTCTACCTTCTCTCTTTTCCCACCATCCCAATTTCACAATTTAAAATAAAATTAACCACATTTAACATTTCACAACACCCCATTACTCTTCTCTATGCCGCTTGTGGTTCCTTCCCCCCGTCCGTCACACGCTTCCCTTTTTGTATGTAAATGATTGTGATCCAACTGTAACCCTGGGAGATGGAAATAGAAACTCTGAATGTTCTCCATCGGTTTTGAGAGCGCAATTCACGCAGGGACACGTATCTCATTATCACATCATTGCAGAGGCAGAAGAACAGGCATGCTAATATCATACTCACAGTAAACATGAGCTGGCATCCTCCCAGGATGTAATCCAGAAAAGTGTAGTCCCTGGTAATCTAGAGACACAAGAGAGAAACAAAAAATAACTACAGCGAAAACAAGAGAAGAGAATTGACCTTTTGAACAAATAAAATTATTTCACTATTGTCAATATTAACTCTCCAACTAATAACACAAACTGTTGATTTTTTTTATATAAAAGAGACTACTAGATCCAGTCTATCCTTTAAAACCATTTTTTTCTTCACGAATTGATTGTCTATTTATTCTAACGCTGCACACTGTCTTGTAAACAGCACACTGAAACAATAAATTAAAGCGTCTAATTTTTCTAATTCTAATTTCAAATTTTTTTCTTTTAATAAGCAGAAGCCAAAATTTTGTTTTAAAATGGCAGAAGAACCCATGCTTGTTCTGCTATAAGGTGTCACCAATGATTATCTTGTTTGAACACAATTTCCACTCCAATTACAATGAATATTTAGCACGGATTTTTCTGTCATTAGTCTAATCCCTGTCGGCAGCTAACAAATATAATTACTGTATTAGCGTTTTTGTGTGTGTGCAAGCGTGTGCACATGTCTGTGCAAACGGAAAGACGGAAAATAATCAATTATGAAGGCTTGTCATCATGTGCACACAGCTTTAATGTCATTCCAATAGGCCTCTGAAGGCGCCAGCTGAATGTGTCCTGTGTGGTGCTCAGAGCTGCTGCACTAATTAGTAATTCAGAGGCAGTTATGACGGCCCAGTTAGAACCGTGTCAACTGATGAAAACCACAATGGTTTAATCAAATGATTCATCGAGTCGAGTGTAATCATTATGAGGTGACAAGACATGAAAAGAAACTGATTCTTTTTCTTTTTAATTTATTTTCTTCCATCTTTTAATTTGAATGGATATAACCTATTGTGTTGATATTTAAATGAGACTCTACCTGGAACAGACAACAGATATAACTTGTGTGTTTTTATGGCATCAAGTTAAACATTTGATATTAACGCTGAATCAAATTTCCCTCGACCATCAGCCAACCAAGCAGCTGTTTCTGTCTGCAAAAAGAAAAAAAGAGGCACAGTTCCATGATAATGTTGTTTTGTGTTTTAAAGTTTTTTTCTTTTATTTACAGTTTGTTTTACCAGGCAGATTAACAAGTTCTTATTTATGATGATGGCCGGGCCAGAGGACAATATGACCTAATTAACAAAATAATTAGGTCATATCTAATTAACACATTTTTGCTATGTTTTTCTATGTTTGTCTCTTCAGTTCAGATGCTCCATGTGTCCGGGCTGTTTGCCCTGAGGCTACTGCTGTTTTGTTGGGGACACTGAGGAGGAGGCACCTGCACCATGACTCACTCTCCCTCACTGCAAAGAAATTGTATTGATTTGAGATATGGGAAACGTGCTGACATGTGGTTCCATGGGTCTCTTTAAAGCAAAAAATAGATGCCACCAAAAAATGGCAATGTTACATCCATCCATACCCTCCCTCTGCTCAGCCATCCTCACCTTACATGACTTGACAATAATAATTCCAGAGTTTTTATAATTCTTCTTCTTCTTCTGTTTCTTGGGGTTGATGCAGTCAAATTCCACCTGAAAAGACATGAAAAATAGTTGGAGACAAAAGGAAAATGAGCAGTATCAGCATCAGAAATAGTAAAATAAGGAAAAAAAAGTAGAAATGAACAGAGGAGAGACTCAGAGTTGGTTCCGTATTTCAATTTCATGCACTTATATATATATATATATATATATATATAGCCTCGGAGGGTTCAAACCTGAATGCAGCTCAGTTGGACAAAATTAAAGCCACTAGCGATTGATTTTCAGGCTTCACTGACTTCACTGAGCAAAGTAACCTCGGCTACTTTTATTCTGTTTAAAGGAGCAGTGACAACAATCATACACTTGTTTCACTATCACAGAGCCTGCAAAAGTTCAATTATTACATTGCTTACTTGTCATATGCAACAAATCAGCACAGAAATCATCATGGCGGCCCTTTGAGCCAATCAGACTTACTGTGTGTGTGATTCCTGATTCCTTTCAGATATTTTTTTTAGAATTTGAATTACAGTGCCAGCACCTGTCCGATTGCATTCATGTTTCATGTGAAGCATTTGCATATTATTTTCAACTACTGGAGCACAATAATTTCAGTTCTGGCAGAAGACATAATATATACTGTATATATACATACTGTATATATGAAATAAATAATATATCTGATGAAACAAAGACTGATTCTTTAGGGAAACTGTATAGGAAACACAGCAATGTTGTTTGCTAAAAATACTGTGAATTAATTTAACGTTATGAATATGAAGATGAAGTCGACTGTGTTGTAAACTCCACAATAATATACAATTGCAGTCGGTGATTCACATGACAGGTGCCATCAATGCGTGTTGTGTTACTCTGGCTCAGCTTAAAAGCTGTTTTACATCTCAAAAAGCACTTCTCATTTTCTCATTCTTCTCTTCACAAACTCTCTGTCTCTCTCTACCTCCATTCCCCATCTCTCCATCCTGCCTCTATCTTTTTCGCTTGTTATTTCGTCCACCCCCCACCCCCCAAACCCAACCCCCCACATCATTACCACACATGAAGAGACTCAGTGGGAGAACAAGTCATGAGGCGGTTTTGGCACATGCACAAATGCAGTTTCACAAATTAACACACACGCATTTGCTCATCCACAGATGCACGCACGCACACGCACACACACAAACACACACACATATACACACAAATGCTAATGAATGAACGGTTTTCTGATCTCATCTTTACATCTATAGGAGACCAGAAATGCAAAAGTGAAAAGAATAAATTTCAAAACTATTTATTCATTAGCAGTTCAGCTTTAAGACCCAATCAAATGCTCTGTGGCGATAATGTGTGAAAAATGCAGCAAAGCATATCCACACTTGATTATTCCAACTTTACTGATGATGGATGCATTTCAACATTTGCAAATTAGCAAGAATATGATAAACTGATTTCTTGGCTGATGACGTGTCCCTCATCTATTCTGTGAAAGATCGGACTGTGCATGCAGAATATAAATGTCATGTTTAGTGTTGCAAAATGATATGGATGCATGTGGTAGCTTAGATGTGACATCACAAACCTGATGATGTAATGGTTTGCAGCCAGGTAACGATGACCTTTGCAATGTCGTTGTAAATTAAGCTACAGCTAACATTTTGTTAATGCAGGATTTTCTTCAACGGAGTGGAAAGGAGCAGCATGCAGCTGATTACATTCCGGCAAAGGAAAATGTCGGGTCGATATAAAATTGAGAAAGAAGAGAAGAAAAGAAGAATTTGCTATTCTTAGAGTCCTATGCTTGTGGGGGAAAATGTCAACTAAACATCGACACCCCTGCGGGTGGTGCCAGAGGAAATGGCATTTGTTACCTAATTAAAACAGGTTGGTGTTATGTTTTAACGACATCTCAGACTCTGTTTGTCAGGTTTATCTCTATATTGTCTGATTTTGTTCCACATTCAGTTCAACCTGAGGTAGTATCTGGTTTACTTCATCTGCCTCAGATGTTATTTGAGCCCTGTTTAGCTTGAAGCTGATTGATTTTAGAAACCTGCAAGCAAAGATGCATGATACCAGACAGCAAATGTAAGCATATTAAAAAACCATTTAGTATTTCATACGGCGTGAACATTCTTATGATAAGAATGTAACATGTTAGCCTGTAAGTGATGTTTTTGTTTATTTCACTAATGCTTCTAATATCATTAAATATCAGCCGTTACCCCCGGGAGACAAGCTGCGGACAATGCAGGTGGACAACAGAGAACATGAGGCTGCAGGGCTATGTGTCCCCCCATGGGGACTGTCCTGGTCCCCTTCCTGTTCACCCTCTATATATCTGACTTTAGACACAACTCATGATTCTGCTGTTGTTGGATATATAAGAGGAGTACAGAGGAGTGATGCTGACTTTGGAGCTTTGTAGCCAGAACCATGTGCAGCAAAAGGTGGGGGAAAACCAAGGAGATGATAGTGGCTTTTAGAAAAGACTAAAAAGACACAATTTAGGCCTGTTTCCATCGAGGGGACAGGATATGGAAGTGGTGCAGTCCTACAGGTATTGTGGGATTTGAGAGAAAGTGATAGCAGTCTTCACTATTTTCTAACATTAATAGATTATTATATGACAATAAAATAATTTTTAGTTATGAGCCGTGATGAGAACATGTTGTATTCCTGTCTAGATAGAAACATCAAAAATGACGAATGCACTTTTAATGTCATACGTGTTTTACCTCCACCGAGTTCTGGGCTTCACTCATCTTGGCAACTGTAGTTTGAAACTCTCCAATGAAGTCGTGGCCTCCATCATTATCATAGTCATAACACAGGACCTGTCATTGTGTAGAACACATCATACCATCAACATTTTTTTTAAAAGTGTTTGCATGAAGAACTTCTATTTTGAAAGACAAATTGCAATTTTTTTACTCAATTTTATTTTATTCTCATACTTGTCAAATTTGCACATGTGACCATCATATATATATATATATATATATATATATATATATATATATATATATATATATATATATATATTAAAATATTAAAATACATCTGTCCTTACATTATGCACTATAGTAAAAGGTAAAGCTGAAAATCCAAGCACCAGTTCTGGAACACATGAAACTCTAACCTTGATGTTTCTGTCCACATCTCCATTGCAGAGAGAAATGAGAGGCACAGTAAAGGATTTCCATGCTGGGTCTAAAGTGTTCTTTATGACCTGAAGTCACAGACAGAAATAGACACGTAATCATTAAATTACACAGTAGCAGATAGAATCATATAAACCTCGGCCTGTAATCAGTTTCACCAACCTTCTGCTTACCATTAAAGTTACAGTGTATCACCTACTTGATAAGCTGGTTCAGCTGACAATGACAATTTTACGGTAATGACAGTCAATTGGAGGTGGTTTTAATCCCCACCAATGACTCGCCTCTGTCCTGTGCACCAGCATCCATTTGCCGTCTTCTCCCTGCTTGTGGAACTCCAGATAGGGGTCAGACTTCCCGAAGAAGTCCTGCAGAGAACAGAGAGGCTGTGTTTAATTCCTTTTAAAGGATGAATCCTGTTTTATCCTCTTGCCGCCTCTTTCAGCCAAACTGCAAATTAAATTGAGCTTTCATTTACTCTGGGATCCTGCTTTTTAAAAATTCCAAAATAGATGGAAACACAACAAAAAAACAACCTTCAAGTCACAGTTAAATCTGTGAGATGCAGCTGAGACATGAGCCTCACTGAGCTGGTGCAGACATCTGTTTCATGAAGGGTGATGTCCATGTGACACTGTCTGTCTAGACAACAGGGTAACACAGTGTTTTTTCCTCTTCCAACACACCTGCTTCAAATGATCAGGTTCTGCAGAAGCCTGATAAGGAGCCATTCATTTGAATCAGGTGTGTTGGAAGAGGGAAACACTGAAAACCTGCAGGTCCCCGTGAGCAGGACTGAAAACCACTGCCCCTCGACTGTCTCACCTCACTATAAAAAGTCGCTCTGGATAAAATCCAAATGTAAATGTAATGTTTTTTGCATCCTAGCGGTTTGTCCCGGGGGTGCACAGCTGGCACACACCAGCATGACTTTAAATCACAATTCAAGCTGTGCCGTCTCTCACCCGCTGTCATTCCCCCTTCACAATGTACCGGCAGCTATTTCAATCTGTACAAGAATACTTATTATAACTGGTATAAAAATAAAAATGAACTGATATTATTTACCAGCCAACGGTGCACCTGATATCTCATTATTGGTGAAAACACTATGTTGTGTGTGTGGGGGAGGGGGGACCACCTACTTTCTTATCCAGTTTCCGACCACTGAGGGTCAAAGTGATGATTCTGTTGTCAGACAGCTCCTGAGCTGTTATCTGAAATAACATTTCAGAACAACATTAGCTGAAACAACAGCAGTGGCAGCAACCTCAATAACATCTTCATCACCACTGTCATCACCATCAACAACAGCAGCCATGCCATTCCAGAAAGAACACTGACTGCATCCACATGAACCACAATGGTGTGTGTGTGTGTGTGTGTGCGTGCGTGCGTGCATGTGTGTGTGTGTGTGTATGTCAACAGGAAAGAGTCAACAATAGAGTTTAAGATGTAGAAACTACATTTAACAGAAATACTGGTTCTTACCATAATGGATCCTTTGCCAGCTGGCTTCCCATTGGCTAAGATCAACGGTCTGTGAAGTTTCTTATTGGACACAATCTAGGAGAAAATAAAAGAGAGATAGGAATCAGTAAAATATCAATCAACTTTGGACTGAAACAGAGAAATAATTCCATACCACTCCAAGTGTGCAAACAAATTCTCCCAGGAAGTCGTGTTCATAGAGCTGTGTCGCACACTTGTCTTCATCAAACATGGCAAAGCGAAGCTTCTGGATTTCCTCGAAGTGGTAGTCCACCTGGAACTTCACTCCAAACACGGGGTTCAAGTTGTTCACTGCTGTTTCAGTGCGGCTGAGCTAAAGAACAAACAAAAACAATGAGAGAGAGACTTTTTTTTATAAATATTTCGACAGAAGCATGTTAAGTGGTTTAAGTGGTTATTATATAACTTATAGTTTGGACAGTGATAGTATAGTATAAATGATAAGTGTTTTTTAGTTTGAGAACATAAACCTGTCCATGGAAGGTGGATTAGAATTTGTTTTAATATGAACATGTTTGTGTTTACATGCACACTAGTAGTTAGACTCCTATTTAAGATATTAAGTTTAATATGGAAGGCAGTAAAATAGTTATATCATCCCATTCTACTAACATCACACAGGTTTCAGATTGTGTCAGTGCATCCTCGCTCTATCACCTCTTTAACTACTGAGTAACATCTGTGTTTGAGAATGAACCAACTTTAGTTCCTGTTGCCTTGACTTGGCTTCTCCATCTTCAGCCAGTTATGAAAGACTAAAGCAACAAGTCACTGAATTTGACATAAAATCATTTGAACTGCCTGATATGACAACAATATCAATATGAACCAACCCCTGAGAGGAAAAACAAAAGTCTGGGCCTTTACCTGAACTACTTCTGAACTTTGCCTGTTTGTTGTTCGATGCTGTGCAGGGAGTGTGCAGTGAGACTGAAGCCAACACAGAATATGCATGTATTCAAAACAAAAACTAAAATAAGAAAACCTCAGTAGAGTTGCAGAGTTTGATAAAGAAATGATGCAGTGTTTCACTGTTGCTGAATTTAACCCTCAACTTGATTTTCCTTATTCTCTGTTCTTTTCCCAGATGGGTCCAGCTTTGAGCTATTCCACGAAACACAGACAGATCCCAGTGTGTGGGTGTCTCTGGGAGTCATGCTATTTGCTCTGGTTCCTCTAAACCAGGTGGCCGGATGAATAACACTCTCCAACCGTGCTACACTCAACTCTGACTCACACTACCTAGTGTATTTATCCACTATGTGGATTAGGTCAGTGGAGGTTTAGCCTGTCACCACTCCTGAATTAGAATGAATTCTGAATGGTTCCAGGACTAATACACCGGAGACGTCAACACCCGGTGACTGAATTACACTTTTGCCCATTCACTGGCTCTACTAACAATGTGAAGTCAGCAGCTATAGACCACAGAGCATATCAAATATGTGTATGCTCATGCATGGTTGTGTGCTTCACTGCTAAAACATTGCAATTTATGCAACTTTTCTTCATATTTTATCAACCTTGAACCCATTGGGCTTATTTCAGACGTGGGAACTGTGAAAAGAACAATTAACTGCTAATAAGTACATAATAAAGGATGAATTATCCTTTACATGGCATAGTTGTTGCCTTAGATCCAATAACCAATAAGTAAAAATCATAGTTAACTGATAATAAATGCATAATAAAATATGTTATGATCTTAATAATTCACAAAAACTATATATATATATATATATATATATATATATATATATATATATATATATATATATATATATATATATATATATTCCATCAGTATTTTGACTTTCTATCCATTCTTATGCCACATTTTTATGAAGCACTTTTTACATCTTGTTAGTATTAGCTTGGGTAGCAGTCAAACTGCCTTGAAGAAACATATTTTTAGTGAAACCCAGACAACTAGGGACTACATTGTCGTCTGTAATGCAGTGAGTCTGGCACCTGAAACAATGAGCATTATTGTTAGTAGAGTAAACAGAGATGGAGATGTAGTTGTTGCAGAAATAGACTCGGTAACAACAATTAATCTCAAACTAGAGTAGCCTCTGCAATAGTGGACTTTCTTAGAAGAAATTATGTTTTTACTGTTGATTTATTAACTTGATTGATCAATTTAATTTGCTGATTGGCTGGAGTTTGTCTGTCAAGGTGGGAACGCCCACTCACTGTCAGCATTTACAAAGGAGTGAATGTGGATTGGCTGCAGGTATTTAGTAAACATGCATTAAAATGTGCAGCAGGAAGGCCGTAGCCTCATGAAAAAAAGGTAAATGAACATAAACATGAACATAGTGGTGCATCGTGGTTACATCCTGCGATTTGAATGCTACTCTATGTGTCAGCCTCTCATCGTCTCACCATGGCCTAAGCTCATTATTTTTCACAAGCAAGTGTCGAGATGGTACAATATTTATTTTGGTCATTACAGTTGACAGTGGCATAATATTTACACCTTGGGTGATGTTTTGCCCTTTTTTTTTGTCTTATTATAAGGAGGAGGCCTTCGAACATTTCTTAACAATCAGAAGTGAATAAGTTACAAAAGTTATGAGATGTAGAGGAGAGTTTCTGTGACGCTGAATTAAACTGAGCTGATTTGACCTAGTCAGAAAAAACATTGAGACTACAGTCAGACCTGAATTAGTGCAGTTATACAGAGTAGTGTTTTCAAGCTTTGTTTTACTGTGATGTGCATTTGAATATTTGTTTTGGTCAGTCCTCCACATTGGTGGTGATGCCCTGATTTTTCTCATCTTGCCAAATATTATTTGTCACGGACCCTTATACTTTTGTTTATTATTATCTATAAAGACACAGGATGACTCTGCACATCCTACAGTACCTTTTACATGTCATCATGAATACTTTTATCTGAAATATCTTCAATTTCTACTGACATTGTTCACTCCCAAGAACCAAGAATAGCGAAGCCACAGATCTCAGAAAAAGGGTTTTGACTTCAGCTTACGGCACTTATTCATCTGCCTGATGCATGTGAAGCAGGCGAGGGGAGACGGCTGCATTTTGTAGCTTAAAAACTGATTTTACTGGGACAGCATGGCAGCCTGGCGACAGGTGAAGTGCATGTCTCATATTTGTGTCACTGTGGATTTGAACCCGGCTCATCAACTGATGAAAATGAACCACATCCTTGTGGCATTTTATTCCCTTTCTGTCCATTTTTGTTCTTCTGTCCATATTTATCCACAGATACTTAAAAAAACAATAAAACAGGCAATGGAAACAGGCCATGCTACAAATCCTGCAAAAATAATAACATGACCATCTGGATGTATCAATAGCTTCTTACAGCTATGATAACAAGAATGTCTTGAGACTGTAGTCAAACATGAAAATTAAATATCACATAAGCCTCAATAAAATCCCACAATTTGTCCATTTTACTGCTTGGCCTGTGTTCTGCTTACCTAACATGGACAGATGGTATGTTACACATACCTTGTGTGACCTTGTGATCTCACTAATTCAGATGCCTTGCAGGTTAGTATTCTGACAACATTTTTATAATCCAGAGATTATAAGAATTTTCATCATCATTGTTGCCTGGTGTTTATTAGAAGTATTATGTGTCCACTTGTGGAGCCAATAGTATCTGAAAGGGGTTAAAATTAGCAAATGTAGACTGGTATGATGTGATTTTTTAAGTTACAAGTGCACATGTGCACAGTTAAATGTAAGATATGTGAGGAAAATTCAGGAAGACAAACAAAGACTCCCGGAATTATACAGAGTTATTACTTAATTTACACTGTTTTATGTTTGTGTGCCTTGGAGCTGAGTGTGCACCTGTGAATTTAAAAGATTTGTTAATGAAATGAAATGAGGATGAAAATAGTTTGTAATTTCCCGCCGGGAGATAGAATAGAGAAATGCATCTGCCAATCTGCTCAAAGCTACAAGGCTGAATCAATGAGACGAGCGAGTGGCGTCAAAACCAGACATCAGAGAAGTTGCTGCTAAAAAGGTTCAAGTAAACAAACCTGCAGCTCTAAAACAATCACATAATTGCAAAACTAATTTCTGTTACAGTGGATTTATTTTTTGGAACAATTTGGGGCAGCCTCAATACAGCACTGACATATAATCACTTTAAAAAAGAAAACTTCTGGAAAAGTTTTTCAGCTAAGCTTTATTTGAATTTATTTTAGTTCCACTGATGAGAAGAAGTATGTGTACATGACACTCAAGAAAATCTAATACTGTTAATAGATGACGGTTATAGATGTTTTAAATACACCTTAGTCATGTTGAAATCTTCTCATAGTTGAACACACCTACTATACAATGTGATTAGAATTCGATTTTTCATTTATACGCTGTAGTTGGACTATGCATGATGCTCCACAACAGTAGAGATGGAATAATTTGAAGCAGAGAAGCTGCTAGAACCGGCCAAGGTAATAGAAAAAAATTCACACCGTGTGACCAGTGAGTCTAATTAAAAAGAGAGAGACAAAAGGAAACCTGGATCCTATTATCAGCTGCCCCAGACCAGCACTTGTGGTTTGGAACTGTACTTGAGAATTTATTAAGATTGTTAAGTTGTTTATTTAAATTTTTTACAAGGTGACAGAAAGGTCAACAGATCTACAGGTGTATATAGTAATCTATGGCTGTATTAACCCACTGAAACAACTGTTTCCTCACACTCAATGACCTATACACTTATTGTTTTGAAATGAGAAGTGTGATGGATGCATGAAGTGAGATTGGGGGGGGGGGGGCATTTTAAGCTGCTGAAACAACAGGTGATGTGGCATGAGGGGTGGACCCTGTCAGTTATCGAACTGTATAAACTGAAACAAGGACAGAAGTCTGACTAGATGTAAAAATCACATTTTGAGCAAAGCTGAGATCTGCATGTTGAAGTACTGAGTGAGAGGGAACCAAAATATCTCAATTACAGACCAGTTACTATGTTAATGTGTTTTATAATATCCAGTCTAGTGGTGACTAAAACTATGAATTTTGTTTTTCTATATTCTTCCACAGTTAGAAAAATCTGACTTTGTTATTTGATTTTTGTTTTGCATTCATTTCTTCGCATACTGTATGTAAACCACTGATCTGTGTTCTTGCTGCTCTCCTGCATCAGTTGTGACTAACTTCCAGCAATGATGATTTGATACATCTGGTTTTATTTTCTCAAAGGTGACGTTGGCCAGAAAATAACAGATGTCTACAGATGTAACCTTTGAGGTTGGGAAACTACAACATGACATTTTCACCATTTCCTAACATTAATAGACAAAAATATCAGTCGACTGAAAAATTCACATATTAATGAAAATATTCATGAGTTGCAGCAAACATTGGAAGTGGATATTATACTACCGCTTTTGTTTTAAGACACATAACAATTGAAAACTGAATAATAAAAAGAAAAAAAAAAGAAAAATACTATGAATACAGATGAAGATTCATCACAACAAGTGACTCCCTAATAATATTGGCATGAATTATTAGCACATCTTAATCTAAACGTTCTTCTTCATAAGAATATGTAAACTGGCGATGAACATGTTACAGTGAATTACTTCATCATTATTTTAACTTTCTCCACAGACTCCACATTTAAATTCTTATAAATATGAGATCTCTGTCACTAAAATCCCTGCTGTATGTGGGGAAACATCACAGTGCCTCTGAGCTTTCACTTGCAGTGTTACAGCATATATCTGAGTCCGTGACACATGTTGAGATTAGTATTAGGATTTGGAGTTCATTCGGAGAGAGAGGAAGAAAATCGGAGGATTTAAGAAAATAGCCCAAATAGTCTGCTAACTGGGTGTCATTTGCATAGCTGAGATCCATATTTATGTAGGCCCTATCATGTCCTCCAAAGCCGCTGTAACACCACTGTTAGCTGATATGCTATCTTTCTATCATGGTGTCACTTCTTTTTCTGTGTGTCTCATTCTGATTCTCACCTCTCTGTGATTCTCTTCTTTCTCTCGATAATTTCCCCCTCACCCTCTCTTCCCCCATCCCCCCTTTTCCTCAGCTCTCTTTCTCACTCCTCCTTCCTCTCTCACACTCTTACCCTCTCTTAGCCTATCTCACTCTTTCCCCCTGATGGACCCAGCTGCTTCTCACACCTCTATCTCACAAGACAGGCCAAGATAGATGGAAAGTGAGACAGGGGGAAGACACAGAGGGGGGAACCGGCGACGGAAAACGAAGGAAGACAATCAGAGGAAAAGGGGAGAGCGAAAATAAAGATAGCAGGAGGAGGATCAGAGAAAGTGAGAAAAGCGGAGTGTGAGAGAAACAGTGAGCCACGGATAATATCCAAGAAAGATATTTGGGCCTCATTTCGCCTCCTCCATCGTTCCCTCACTCCGGGAGCACTGAGCTTTTGTTTCCCTACCTGTTACCATAGCAACCGGTGGCAATTTCACATCGGAGCCACATGCCCTGCTGACCGACAGCTAGGTACAATCCGAGGCTCTCGCCTACACACACACAGGCATACGGCAAAAGCCAGGCTGGCCTGCTGACCAGCTGTTCACATCAGAGAAGCCTTGAGGCAGCAGCCTACACGAAACCAAAACTTCCAACGCCGTGTTCCTCTTGAGCATTTCCAACTTATACATTTCTTTCTCTGCATTATGGAAATGCATCATATACTAATTCTGTGTCCATGGAAGGACAGTGAGGCAGAAAGCTATAACCAAACAATGCAAAGTAAAATGTATCGGACATTTTTGGAGTACTGACTGAATTCTGTGTGAGGGAAATACAGCTCTGAAAAAAAATCCACTGCATTTTTTGTTCTGAAATCAGCATCTCTACATGTATTCCAGTCATTCCATTCCAGCATCTGTTGAATTCCAACACATGCACAACCCATTCTGCTTCTCTGGTAAAGACCGTTGAGAGCATGACAAGACACATGAAAACTGCGGTTAAAAATAAGGGTTATTGCACCAAATATTTATTTCTGAACTCTACTTAGGTGTGAACATTAGTATTATGTTGTTTTAAAATGAATTTGATCTTGTTTCTTTGAGTTATTTGAGGTCTGAGAACATTGTATCTTTTGTGTTATTTTGACCATTTGTCATTTTCTGAAAAAAAACACTCAAATAAATGTTCCTTTTGCCCAAACACATACCTGTAAGTAGTGAAAAAAAAAAAAACTGATAATTTTCCAGTGGTCTCTTATTTTTTTCCAGAGCTGTATACAGTCTGTTATCATTTGATCTGTTATGATACTGATCCAGCTCACGCTGTGCAGGGTTGTCACTGGCTGGATCCCGTCCCAGCTCCCAGTGGGAGGGAGAGGTAGGACCCTGTGCTGTCTGTCACAGGCACAACAAACACATTCACACCAACAGGCCTCAACTATCACCACGTACATGTCATAGCGGAGCAGGGATGCCACCATGACTGTTAACTCTGCTATTAACAGTGTTGGGCAAGTTACTTTAAAAACTGCAATGTGTTATTAATTACTTGTTACTATCATTTAAAAGGAATTCATTACTTTAAAACATTACTGTATTTAAAATGTGAGGCATTACTTTTAAGTTACTCTCACCAAAATAACTGGAAATATGGATTTGGTGATTTAAATATAATTCACCTTTGTCATTAATGCTGAGTCTGCCAAAGATGTTGCTGACAAAAAAGCTGGTGATTCCACTGTTAAATGTGGTTATCTTATCTTCAGCAACATCCTTAGACACGTCTCCTAACCTCTTGATATTGAAGAATCTCTGTAAATATTAAATTACTGCTGCTATTTCAGGAAGTGGACAGTTCTTTAGGTGTAGAACACAAAGTGCATTTGACTATGATGTCCTTCAAATCTTTATGTTTCACAAATGTAAAGTAATGAGTGTGTGCCCATCTGGAGAATGTGCTATCTAACGTTTTCTGCAGTTTCAAAAGGAAGTGAAACATTTTTGATTTTGTAGTGATTTTAGTGAATTTATATGAAGAAATACAAATAAATTACCACTTCAATCCAGGTTAAAAATCCAGGATATTTGTAATGAGCAAAATATTACATTTTTTTTTGTAATCCCTCATACTACCGTTCAAAAGTTTTGGATCAGCCAGACATTTTTTACCACCATGAGTTGTAAAATGAATAGAAAATATAGTCAAGTCATTGACAAGGTTAGAAATAATGATTTGTATTAGAAATAATAATTTTTTCCTTCAAACTTTGCTTTCATCAAAGGAAGGTCAGTTTTATAGCTTCTCTAACCAGCTAACCTGTTTTCAGCTGTGCTAACATGATAACACAAGGGTTTTCTAATCATCCATTAACCTTCTGATGCAATGAGCAAACACATTGTTCCATTAGAACACTGGAGTGATAGTTGCTGGAAATGGGCCTCTATACACCTATGTAGATATTGCACCAAAAACAAGCCATTTGCAGCTAGAATAGTCATTTATCACATTAGCAATGTATAGAGTGTATTTCTGATTAGTTTAAAGTCATCTTCATTGAAAAAACAGCGATTTTCTTTAAAAAATAAGGACATTTCTAAGTGAGTCCAACTTTTGAATGGTAGTGTACATTACTGTGTTACAGCAAAAATTAATGCATTACAGTAATTTATTACAATTGTAATGTGTTACGACCAACACTGGCAATTAAATACGTTCATAATAACGCAGTGTGATTGTAATCATAGAGGCTCAGCTACACTGAGTGTTTCTGTTTTCACTCTCAAAAAAGGCACATTATGGCACATACCTGCATGTTTTTTTTGGGACATCCCTCTGTGTCTGGCCTTTAGTCCTGGTGGTGCTAATAAAAGACTGGGGGAGGCTAAGCTTGATCACGGACTTATGCTAAAGCCTTTTGTGAATTACTAGGCTTGATGATTATTGTTTGGATGCAATAGCTCACAAATTATTTTGGTGAGAGTGCGAAAGTCAGAAGTGACTCTAGTTACTGATTATAAACCACCAACCTGTGCGACCAGTGACCGTTTCCTAGGTTTGTTTTTCCTGTCTGCAGGAACAAACAGGTGGAGGGGGTTTGTTCAGATGAAGCAGTGCAAAACGAGTTGCTGGTGTTGCTGTGCTGAGAATAGATGACTCACAACCACGTCTGTACTCTGTAGCAAAGTCACTCCGCCAGCACTAAATCATTTCAGCAAATGCACAGAAATAACGGAATAATCAGAGTCATCATTGTCAGGTGCTGGTTTTGAACTCAATCTATTTGCCTGAGAATAACTCTGACTAAGAGCAGTGGTTTTAACCACTGAGGCGGCAGACTGTCACTGCTGAGTGTGGCAAAACCAAACCATATAATCAGAAGAAATTGATTTTGCCACTCCCACTCCTTCCCCTGAACTCAGAGAATCATCAACTCTGCCTGTCGTTGTTGTTTACACTTCAGAATACAGAGTTCACAACATGTTGAAAGTCAGACTTAGAGCTAAATGCTTGGTAGACATTCATTTTCTATCCCAGCACTGGACATCTAAAAGAGCATATGGTTGCTTTTTTATTTTTGATAGGAACTCCCGCCTACGGTTGCTGCAGATTTTTTCGTGTGTGCAAAACCTTTCACCTCGGAATAAAATGACTTCACCATCCTGGGACAATACAAGTCAGGATTTGCTGAAATACTGTTTGTGAAAGATGGATTCATGCCAACAATCGTGTTGAGGTTTTCTTGGGTGTTTTCCTCTTAAATAGTGCTGGCACGCCGCAGACTGAGCAATCACTGCTAGCACAAGGACAAGCTTTATCAGATAATAAAGGCATCAAAAATATTTTTTAATTCATCTGCACAGGCTAAGGATCTTGCAGGGATTCATGAATACGACAGAAACCCCTGGCTGTAGACGTTGTTAATCTGCTTTGTACTCCCTGTGTACGCTACTGTATTGTATTGTATTTGTGTCCTGTGCATGCTCAAGAGTGATGGTGATTTCACCAGGAAGTGGAAGAAGGTGCCGGAAAAAGTAGCAGAGCACTTGTTCTCAACAGGTGTTTCACATTATCCTCGATTGTTTGTAATATCAAACATTGACAGCAAAATTTGTGTCATTCACCAAAACTAAAAACTTTTTACATGGACTTCCAAGCATTGCAAAATGCACGTGTACACTAGTGCTGCTCTGTCCAACTCCTTGAATGCCATCTTTGTTAGCATGCCGCCAGATAGTTTTTGTCATAGAAATAAATACATAAATACACAATAAAGGCAAGATGTCTTACAGCACAAACTAAAACAAGGGTGGGCAATCCTGGTCCTGGAGGGCCAGTGTGGGTGCAGGATTTTGTTCCAACCCAGAAGTAACACACCTGATTCTACTAATGAAGGCCTTGGCAATGGCTCTAGAGGTTGATTAGTAGAATCAGGTGTGTTACTTCTTGGTTGGAACAAAATCCTGCACCCACACCGGCTCTTCAGGACCAGGATTGCCCACCCCTGGACTAGAACATCCCCACCTGGCGGCCATCTTGCCAGAGGCAAACAGTCTGTGATCTGAAACAACTCAAATACTCGAAACTCACTAAAACTCACTCAAAACTTGACTGTTATATAACTAGTATTATATTACTATTATATCACCATTTTAAAGAACATGAAACATTAAATAACATTGTGGGTAAGTGATCTGTCGGTGGCAAGATGGCCGCCAGCACCAACGTTCAACTCTATTGTCCAGCAGCATGGATAAGACATCTAGCCTTTCTTATGTATAGCTGTCAACCGGACCATCTGATGTTACCATGTGACAAAAATTGTTTTTTTCCCACCGTGATTGTTCGTGCTCTGATGGGGGAAGCGATTTGATGTTTAATTTTGTTGCAGCTAATGCTAAAAACTAGGAAGGAGGAACCAAGTGGATTTGGTGCTTGTGAATAGCTGAGTCTGGCTCTGACTTGTGACCCAGCTCTATGGGAAACTTGACATTTCTCAAGCTCTGGGCGACTGGCCAGTCACAACAGAGAGGGTGTTTCAGTAAAGAGGAGGGGGAAACAGGGCTTTTCAGAGTGTGTGCAGGAGAAGATCGTCTACATTGCTTCTAGAGAGCTAATAAAATAGGTGTGGACCATAAAAAACATAATTATAATATGACTAATTTAAGGAAGAGAGTGCTCTCCCAACAATTAAGGTAAGATCTTGACAACTATAGGTCCTATGAGAAACATATTTAAATTTTGAGAGAGAAGAGGCTGGTGGCAACATCCTGAGGTAGAATTGTGCATGAGGATTACAAATTGTGGAAGTGAGAGGTGTGTAGAATATTTTTTTCTTATCTCTGCTATACCTTCCGATCATGTGACACACTGAGGAGACCTGAAAACTGCTCACTTTGGACTTAAATTGCTCCAATAGTACAAAAACACAGAATAACGCTTTGAAAGAAATTCAACTGTGGATATTTTTCCACTGGATATATCAGAGAAGAATCTTTCCTAACACTTCTGTCAGTTTCCATAGAAATTAATTTTCTATGGAAACTGAAAATCTTCTTCCATATTGTACAGTATTACATCTAAATGAAATCACTAGTGAAGGAAAAACGTTGCAGCTGTGCATGCAAAAGACACATTTTGCAGTGAATTTAGATTTTGAATAATTTGAATTGAAAGGATGTTCTAATATCATCACCCTATTAAAATAATGGCCTAAGATGATGTGGCAAATTTTCAGTAAAGTGACACTCAACATGTTTAATGCATTGAAGATCCTGGGGCTTCCTTTCTTTGTTGATATCTGGCTACATATTTATTGAATGCACAGAATTTTATATTAAATTAATTTGTATTAACTTGTGAAATTTAGACTAAATTACTATAAAACATTATAGCCTCTAGCCTTTATCACTCAACAGTAAAACTGATTGATGAATAATGTTTAGAGATTCTTCTGCACCATAGAAACTTCTTGAAGCAGCTGCCATCATGAATGCTTCTTAAATTTCCCAAGTCAAGGCATTTTGTCCTGACTTGGGCAAAAAACTTTGGGTGAAAAATAAAATGTCATGAGTAAAATTGCTATTGTCCTTTAGGGCATAAATAGTATGATCCTTTCAACCTGGGATTAAGGTGATTTTACCAGACGTGGCAGCATAATCAAGAGATGATTTAGGCCCAAAACTAATTTTTGCCAAAAAAAAAAAAATGGCTTAGGCCATTATTTGGATAGGGTGATGAAATCCTACTTATGAATTTCCACCTTCAGGATTTTTTCTAACATTTGTTTTTTAAGATCCTTGTTTACTTACACTTCCTGCTGCCTAATCAAAGGTCTTTAGTGATGATATATTTCAATGTTGACACTAAACAGAGTAAGTTTACTTGTTAACCTTCTGTTATTAAACTTTACAGCCCCTACAGTGTCTTTAGCCAGATCTGCTACAACAGACTAGTATAGAAACAGATGGTGCAGATCAGTTAATGTCTGTGAAGTCATCTAGAACAAAGACAACATCCTGTGGTGGTTTTGCTACTGGAGGTGCAGCATGGTGGATGTAACCTTGAGAACACTTCTAACACACTCAAATCTTCATCCTCCTCACAGTCTTCTCTCTATTTCCTCATCCTTTCATCATTTTCTCTGGGCCTCCCTGGCGCTCCACACCAGGGCTGCCCCTCTAATAGTCGTCCAGATCTTGAGTCAGTGAGAAGAGTTGCACTCGACTGGACGTTGACTCATGGAACTGTTGATGTATCTGATCAAAGAGCGAATTACCAGAAGTAAAAAAGGAAAATGAATCCTTTGATGCACATTTACAATGGATTTGTTTGATGAAGCCGTATGTTTGATGTCAGGATTGAATGCCTTTTTCACTGCAATATGCTGGGTGTCTTTATGCTGGTATGAAGTACAGCTCTTGAGATTCAGACCTCAAACAATTGAATTTCTACCGCCTGCTATATATAAGATGTACAGGCCCAGGGATGGAGTTGATTTAAACATGTTCCCATAATATCCACAACATACTGTTTGTATATACAGTACGTGTCACTTACTTGTTGAGTTGAGTTGATGAAAGATTCAGCTCTGTTTTTTTTAAGCATGTTAATAAAATAAATGATAGTTTGATGCATGTGTCAAACCAAATGATTACACTTAATGTTCTCAGCCCTGGAACATATATTAAACCACTTTCTGAGGGATCTTTCACACCAACAGCATTTGGTGTGCACCAAACGGTCCATTAGAACCAACAGTTCTTAGTTCTGTTGATGAAAACATCAGTCACACTCGGTGGCACTAAATCAAGTGGACTGAGACCTTCAAAATGAGGTGGTCTGGATCCGCTTGACTCCGCACCAAATAACTAACTTTGGTGTGAACCCTCTGGTGAGAACATGAACTATTCGAGATGCATCATGGTCACAAATAATAAGGATTTCATTTCCTGTTTGAAGATAAAAATGATGAAACATAAACTGGACAAATTTTGGTTCATTTTCAGGTGTAAAAGCGAACCACGCTGGAGTTTACATGTGATTTATTTAATATTATAAACATGCTATGAAAGGTTGACAAATGGCTTAAAATGAACAGCTAATTGAATGCAAAAATCTTAGTTGGTGGCTGCCAGTGTTTCCATAGATTGATTCATTTATGGTCTACCACACTTTGTTGATTAAACCTACCACACGTTGACTGATTAAAATGGGTCAAATCTTTTTGTACCTCGCTGTCTGCCTCTGACTCGTCTGAATCTCTCCTCTGAATCAGAACAGGATCACATGCAGGAGGAAGGATTGATGTCTTTTCCCCTGCAGAGAAGACTGCAGTAACTTTGGGAAGGTCAAGTTATCGCCAATGAAAATTAGTCAATACTTGAATGACCACAAAGGTTTTTTTTTATTTTCCTTTGCTAAAATATACAAATATATCATTACCTTATTGTTATTTTCTTGTTTTTTCATTACAGCATTTTGTAATTATAACAATCGCCCACTCAGCGCTACAGATTCCAATCTTCTAAAATTCAACAAAAATAATCAATTAGTCAAATAATCAATTGTCAGCAGGGGTTAGCATCAGTATATCCTTGTCTTTAAGTATCTCTGTGATGATTTTCCATGTTGTTTTACTGCAATATTTTCAACAGTTATATGAAATCATAAAAATAAAATCATAAAAATAGCCAATTATTTTCTACAGGTCTCATAAAACTCAACCATATTCTAGTGCAATAATTGTTTCACTGCAGCATTTTTAATAATTAGATGAAGGCTGGTGAAACACCAGAAATTAGTTTAGCCCCTTGTGATATAACACAAATACATTATCTGTTTGTTCAATCTTTTTTTTTTCCCAAAATCCGCCATTTTCATCTTACTTGATTTCTCTCCATTTTCCACATGCTTCATGGAGAAACATGTCTCCTCCTCCCCCCTCTCTATCTATACAACTATCCTCTTCCTCATCATCCCTCCATCATTACCTCCACCCAGTTTCCATCCACTTCGTGGAAGAGAACACAGAAGGGGTCTGACTTGGAGGCTACATCTCGGTCCAGGAGGCTGTTGGCGGTGACGGACATCTCCACCCGCGTGACGCAGTGCTGAGGGACGACGCTGCGTGTCTGGCCCTCAGTGGCCGAGCTGAGGGTGTACGCCATGGTCCTCTGTCACAGTAACTCACCCTGGAGGAGAGGAAATCAAGAAATAAAACTCCATACACACTCACCCACAGTCCCACATCAGCTGCTTCTTGGAATGTCTTGGAATCTTAAAACAGTAAAGGTGATGAACCAAACTCAAACAGGTGATATAAAATGAGTTAAAATAATCAATGAATTCATTTGTCAATCATAGGAAACTTTATTTGCAGATGTCACCTTGGATATTTTTTACTACATTAACTTACTTCAGATCAATTAATAATTATTAAAAGTAAATGCAAGTTGCAGTCTGACATGAAATCACACATTAAGTGAGTTTATTCCTATCACCATCACTAACATACAACTGTTGATGTTGTTAATAATGTTCAACCAATTCAGGCTTTTAAAATGATTTGTGTAGCAACATATTTTCAGTGATAACTGGACGAAAAATAAAGAAAACATCAACTCTCCCACTGATATAATATTACAGATAGATAATACATATACAGTGTATTTAATATTCCCTATTGATTAAGTTATCTTTAGAATTTTGTCTGCATGTTATGCTTTTATATTTATTCAGTAAAGTCCCCTGGCTCTATGCTGTATTTCTTAACAGAACATAGACTCCTTTGTAGCTATTATCTTTAGATCTTGGGGAATAATACTAATGCATTACATCCTAACTTCAAGGAAAATATAAGCATTTTTGTGAAACTGTGGTAGGGATTTTAATGACTCCTCAAAGTTTCTGCCATTACTGGTCCAACAATAATAATAATAATGGGAAAACAAACAAATTATCTGCTATCATTTTAAAATGAAGACAGTCTTTATGGAATGAACTCCAGGCTGTTACACACGGAGCACGTTCATGGCTGATGTCCAGGGTAACACACAGCTTCTCATTAGGAGTCTTACGTAACTCCAACACTTTACAGGAGTGTGTGCTACTGTGTGTGTGTGTGTGTGTGTGTGTGTGTGTGATGGCTCACAAAAACACACATTAGTGAAAACACCAGCGCAGAGAGAAAAAAACACACCTACAACATCTGATGGTGCATTTCTTTAATGAAACCAGAGGCTGGTAGATTATCAAGCATCAGTACGATGCAGATAATCAATATATTACAATATCCCAGCTGTGGATGAACAGCCCTTAAAACTAAAGTTTAATAGTTTAATTAAACGAATGCTACTGTTTGTCTGAAAATACACATCAAGTTAACCCTCATGTGTTCATTACATGTTAATCAATGTGGTGTTCCAGGTCAAATTTGATCGTTCCATTAAGACTTATCATAAAAACTGTACTAATGCATATATTATCGCCTATTGTGTTAGATTTTTTTAATCAACATAACTTCTTGTGAATATTACAAGTTTTGAACATCTATTTGTTATTCATGGCATGTATGTCTCATTGATCTGAACATATACAGCTTGAATTTCAGTTCTAAAAAAACAAAAAAAAGAAGAAAATAATCAGATGAAACATAGTCTGCTTTTTATCACTACTACTTTGGGTCAAAGTTACCAAGGAAATTTGCTTTGAAATCATTTAAAATGTGGTGTGTGTGTGTCTGTGTGTGTGTGTGTGTGTGTGTGTGTGTGTGTGTGTGACCTGAGTTCAATTTCTTACATTCACTCTGGTTCATTATTCATTCATAATCGGTCATTTTTGACAGGAAACACCAAGAGTGTAGAAAAGCTGAATAAAACACACAAAACTGTATGTAAATTAATATAATTTATTTTCTGTGCTGAAATCCTCTTTGTGGACAAAGTCATGGAATCTTAGATGAATCTGTTCTGACCAGGAACACAACATGAGGGTTAAACAAAGACATAAACACACACAAGCATGTGGAACCCGTGCCACACGGGATGACCCTGGGGTAGGTCTTGGAAGGCTCCTGAATCAGATTTTTCCTCAGCTCTAACGGACAAATGAAGGTGGTTTTGTTCTCAGAGCAGCATGCTAAAAGGATGCTGTCTGTTGCTAGGAGACTAATGTGTCATAACCAGCGTGCTGCTCCTGTGATGTCACACTGGTAGTGGTGATGTGCTGAAAATACCAACGCAAAATTTTCATTCATTTCCTCGGCCATTCACAGGCGGTGGAACGCCTGTTTAGTCTGGCTGAATGACTTTAACTAATTCATTCATTGTTCATGCATTCACTCTCTGCTGTTTACTGATTATATTAACAATGCTGGTCAATCTAGGGCCGGCTTGAATAGAGTCAGCCTCCAGCAGACACCTGCTGCTCCTTCCAGCATCCCTCACTAGGATGACGATTGCTTAAACATGACATGATGAGGAAACGTTAAAAAATACAAGTAAAAAGGCAAAAAAATACACATTTTCACACAAAATGTCTCTCACAACCACAACCTAGAAATCTGGTTTTCAAAGCCGGTACCTGGGGAGAAAAATTACAGCTTGTGTGGACTGTGCTCCATTATTTTGTTTGTCTTAGTTTTTTAGTGACCATTTTTTTCAGAGCTGCCGGCAGGAGAAACATCATTTTTTACATCCTCCAATGCAAATGTAAAAGCTGCTGGTGCCATAACCTGCTGTAGCACCTAATCACAGATTTCAGTGGAGATGCAGGGCATACGGTGTGTATTTGTCCCCCAATAAAAAAAAAATTCATGGTTTTATTTTGCAAAAAAGAGCAATTGACTCAACAGGATAATATTAAATGAGAAAAGTTGATCTATGGGAGAATAAATGCATTTGAAAGTAATACAGAATCCCAGAAAGCCTGGCGCATTACATTTTATTATATTTTGATGCCTGAATTGTGTGGATGGATAAAGACATTTCCATCATGTAGTGGTGCATGGAAATTCTCTAGGATTCAAGAAATGTGTGTGCAAAGTGTTTGACCCCCAGACCCCAATTTAATGATGAAACCTCCACCCATGCATCACCTCTCCTTCTGCCTTCATGTATTAACCAGCTGCATTAAAGTGGAGCAGCATTAAACACAGGTGAGCTGGTCCTGCTCTTCTGTCAGACCTTCACACCCCAGAGCAGCTTCATCGTGAGTAATTGTTTAGAGATTTGACAACTTAGATTGAACATGAAATGGATCGCAATAGCAGAGAACCATCTCTCGCTTTTGTGATACACCTGTGCATGTTTGCTTTATCCTGGTAGAAAGGTGTCCTTCATTCCTTTTTCCTTTCCTGGACCCTCGTTGTTAACCTCTCTAACATCACAGAGAGGTATGTGCGCGTGCCTCTAATATCTAATATAACAGCAAACACCAACTGTTCAATCTCTGCACATAATTATCGAAGCAGGACATATGAAAACTGACGCCACACTCACCTCAGTGAACGAAGTCCAACTTCTTCTTCGCCTTTTTAGTTGTTAATTTCTTTAATTGCTGCGCACAGTGAGGAGGAAATAATCCTCCCAGAAGCCGCTGGGTTTTTTTTCTATAAAAGAGTGAAAACTGAAGTTGTTGTTGTTGCCATTTTCATCCCGAGTATCGTGCAAAGCGCAACAGTGAGTGTGTAAATCATCCTCAGCCTGGACTGGCTGCTCTCTGCCAGCAGCGCCACTGATGGAGCTGCGTCAAACTAGCGGCAGTGAGCCGCAGACCGGAAGTGGGGCAACTTCACCTTCAAAATAAACGCGTGACTGTCACGCAAACAAAAATTACTTCCGTCAAAAATGTTTTCCTGTATGACCTGTTTTCCACATCAAACTCGTATGCATATACTGATTATGTCTTTCGGATCTTGTTTTAAAATATTTTTTTATTGTCATCATAATTGTCTATTAAATAGAATTTATTTAATACTTACATTACATATAAGTATATCAATATATATTTATATGTATAGTTACAGTATGTATAAATATAACAATAGTATAAAATGTGTTTGTTTATCTTTTTTGTATATGTTGACATGCAGATACATTTTTAATTTTTTAATCAAGTTTTTAAATTTGCTTGAAAATAAAAATCATTCATTGATTTGCCATATCTTTTCAAACATTTGATAAGTTATGTCATGTATATTATTGTAGATGATGGTAGTATAACTGGGTGAGATTAGTGCATGACAAATTACACTAATGCTACTTGGTGCCCATCAAACCTGTTTTCCTGAATCTCTGTAAATCTTTTATGTAACTTCACAGTAATCCTGGAATACTTAGCTCCATGTCTGCTGTAATTTGATTAAACCACCTATATGTGCACTTTGTAAGCAAACCATAAATAATATCAAGCTGATATAATGAAGGATTTGAACTTGTTTTGACACAGACCACCCTAATAAAGCAGGATCCACTTTCTTTATCATGTCAATTGATAAATGCTGTAGAAATACATAGTCACAACAAAGTTAATCAATCAAACTTGTACAAATTAGAAGAGTTCACCTGAGGCATTTGAGGAGCTTTGGGGTCTGGGGCTCGTGGGCAGTTACTTGCTTTTCCTGGTGTAGTGTCCAGACGTGTTAACATTATGATTGATTCTAAAATGTAATTTGAGAAATGCATTGGTCACATGGCACACTCTTGTGGTTAATAAAGGTATCACAACCAAAGTTAGCTTTTTGACCAACAAATTAAATCATCTTTTTATAATCTAATCTAATCTAATATATATATATATATATATATATATATATATATATATATATATATATATATATATATATATATATATATATATATATATATATATATATATATATATATATATATATATATATATATATATATATATATATATATATATATATAGGATGTGAGAGGAGGATGTGAGAAGGAGCTTCATCTCACAACTCCAGGAGAGCTTCATACATCCCAGGAGAGGCGGGGGACCTTGAGTTCAAGTGGACCTTGTTCACTGCTTCCATTGTCAACTGGAGCTGTGGCCAGTTTGTTGAGGATATGGAGAAAGACTTTCAAACAGCTTCGAGGAGGTTCTGGACCACCATCTAGCGACTCTGGAGGGGGAAGCAGTGCACTGTCAAACCTGTGTTTAGTGGGGCAGGGTGCTTCTGACCTTGACTTGACATTGTGAGTCGATGAGGGGAAGACCATGAAGACCTCCTCAATCCCACCAACTAGTCTTCCACTGAGGAAGTAGGGTCTGGGGACCCAGTGGTGGGCTCTTCTATATCTGGGGCTGAGATCACAGAGGTGGTCAAAAACCTTCTCAGTGGCAAGGCTGTGGAGTGAGGTTAGTACGGAGTTCCTCAAGGCTCTGAATGTTGTAGGGCTGTTTTGGTCGATATGACTCTGCAGCATCATGTGAACATTGGGGGCAGGGGCATCTGGACTGGCAGACCGGGGCGGTGGTTCCTCTCTTCAAAAAGGGAGACCAGAGGATGTCCTCCAAGTACAGGGGGATCACACTCCTTAACTTCCCAGGGAAGGTCTATTCAGGGTCCCTGGAAAGGTGGTAAGATAGTCAAACCTTGGATCCAGGAGGAGCAATGCAATTTTCACCCTGGTCGTGGAACTGCGGACCAGATTTATACACTTATCGTGGTCCTGGAGGATTCATGGGAGGTTGCCCCCTACATGTGGAGTTGGAAATTAAACTATAAATATAAAAAGTATAGAGCAACAACAGTGATTACATTATGTCACAGACTACAAGCTATTGTGTTGCAGTTCTACCGATGCATTAGTATGCTAAACTGAATAGATCTGGGCCATCCTGTAATCCCGCTGATCAGGCCACTGATATAAAGTCCTGTGGCCCTCTGCTGCTAGAGAGACAGCTGCTGCAGGCCACCAACCAGACAACAGCTGCCCTCAGTAGTAAACTTATTTCCAGGTTTCAGATTTCCATTGTTGTGTATTAATACATTCCAGTTTCTATACACATTATTAATAATGTTACTGTCACTATTACTTATATACATGTGACAGGGCCCAAGGATCAGTCTTGAAAACTGTGATTAGTTTTTTGTTAAAACGTGCCATATTTGCACCACCAGCCGTCAACCACTAGAGAGTGCAAGATGAACATAAATGAAGGTGCTGAACTTCACAGAGAACAGATCACTGACAGGCACAGATGCAATTTCAGCTGCTCTCATCACAGACAGGATGTAACGACCAGCCTGTCAGTGTTGGAATATTTTAGCCAGGAAGGGATTAGACTTGATATCCACCGTTGATGTGGACTAATGCCAGGAGTTATAAAAAGTTTCCCCGCACAGCTTATGAACACTGTTGTGACATTATTTTACGATGGCAGCATTTAGAGGTGAAAAGTAGTAGGCCTCAGTAGATCAAACGAAGCTATGTATAGTATCTTCTCTATAAAAACTGTAAGTTGATTGGTGTCACATTCACTAAATAAACAGCATGTTTAACTTATAATTTGTATAAATATGACATGCAACATCTTTTCTCGAAACGCATCTTTTGTATTTATAACTGGAATAACTAAATAAATAAATAAATTAATATAAAATTTACTGGCAAAAGAAACTAAATGGTGATTGTATATGTATAAACACACCAACAGGTCAAACAAACAAGTCTTCTTTAATTTTAATCGTTACAGTGCAAGTCAGAATGAATGTAAAGATACAAGCATTTTTTAATGTGAGAACTCAAAACTTAACCTGAATATAAATCATACAATAGAAAAAAACATTTTGAAAAAACACACTAAGATCAGGGTGTCTCAGTAATCAATGACCCATAGATTATATAATAATCTATGGGTCATTGATTACTGATTATAATAAAATTGAATGAATTGAAAAAAAAAATACACAGGAAAGACAAAGGAAATAAGGTGCATTATTAGCAGTTTGAAACTAAAGGAATGCAAGTCCTGAGACTCTCAGCAATTAAATATAATTAATATTTTTTTATTCAATGTCAAATATTACCTCAAATTACTCATGTATGCAAAAGCCTCAATAAATAACCAAAAACAAAAATAAATGTTTTAATTTTAATCTAACAACTGAAATAAATATGCATATTGGATAGAGACCACAACCTAAGCTGACCATAAGAGCAGATAGTAGAGAGAAATGTCCTCCCTCTCCCCCTTTCACAAATGTGACCTCTAATACTTGTAAACACATCACACTGCAAAGTGTATGAGCCTGTACACAATTCTTTTCCTTAAATTCCTTAAATTCCTTAAAATGCAGTCATAAATTTTAATAGTCCTCAAATTAGATGTTCTTCCTTAAGATTAAAACAACAACAACCTCCATGGCATTTTAAGGAATATGCCAAAAGAGATGGAAGACTCTTTCATACATACACTTCAGTACATATCTCAGAGTTCTCCATTCAAGTAGACCACAAAGTGGCCTTTATACTGATAATACTAATAAAGATCAGCATAAGATCAAGCAGGAATTTATGAACTTCAATTCATTCCCATCTCTCTTCTCTTTATGCTATTTCTCCCGATCTTCTTTCAGCTAATTAGGGAGTTTAACCCTTTAAGATAAACCAACAGAATATTGCCCTGATTTCTATCAGCCAATCATGTCTTAGCTACCAAACTTTAAACCCGTTCTCCTCTCTTGTGCCGTCAGCTGCAACCCGTTGTGATTCTCCTCCACCCCATTCACCTCCAGCTCATGGTCCTCTTTTCACATTTTATAATATTGTGCAAATACCAGCTAATTCAGTGATCAGATACACAATTGATTTTACATTTAGCCATTTTCTTTACCTGCTTATTTCTCACTAGGATCACAGGGGTCTGCTGGAGTCAATCCCAGCACATTACAGGTGAGAGGCAGGGATACACCCCAGATGGTTGCCAGCGTCTCCAATTAACCTTAGCATATTTTTGGACTGTGAGAGGAAGCCGCAGAACCTGGAGAGAATCCACGCAGACACAGGGAGAACATGCAAACTCCACACAGAAAGGTCCCAGACCTTCTTGCTATGGGGCAACAGCCTACTACTACTACAGGTCCACCACTGCCGTCTTGATTTTACATTTTCCATAAAAAATCTTAAAATTTTTACCATACTGCAAAATGTGCTTTTTCTAGTGTATTACTGCTCTATGTATATGTGCATAATGTGTCACTAGAGAGCTGTTTTCACATTCCTTTTCACATTTCACATTCAATGTCTCCCTCCAGATCTGCAGCACAGCTACAGTCAGAGTCAGTCTCCATCATTCAGGCTGCTTAGCGCCGCTATGAAACTATGTTAAATAACATATTATAGTAGAGTTTGTTTTTTTTTTGTTTTACAAAATTTTAAACTTGTCTGGAGTGGATTTTTATTATGTGCTGTATGATCATTGGTCGTGTTTTCTGATGGTCATTCTGCAGTGGAACAAGTTTAATCCCAATTCTGGCAGAAGCATCATTGTACTTAAGCAGTAACTCTCCTCTGTTGACGCTGATGAACAGGAATGTTACTTCTGAAAGCGACTGGTACAAATCTCATTAGGTGGATGAGAAATTCAGCCTCCCATCCATTAGACTGAACCTCTGAGATTCAATGGGAGAGAACTTGTTCCTCCACAGCCTGAAAAGAACAGTGATATTTTCAATAAGGAATACAGCAATAAAGCTGTTCAAAAGCATCATCTACAATTACCTGTTTAAGCCAAATCTTGTCTGAGTGAGTTTACCTGATGAGCTGCAGAGCAGGGCAGGACTGTAAGGCTGTAACCAATGCCTCTGCTCCAACAACACTCACACTGTTGGACTCCAGACTGAAAAAATACACAAAGACCAAGGAATCTACATTTGAACTAAATCTAAACCAGTATGAACAGTTTATTGGCTGGAGTTAAGACAAAACGTAAATAATGTAAAAAAAAAATGTAACAAACCAAACTGAAACGTGAAATGTAAACATCATAAAATCATTTTTAAAACTAGATATTGTGTGTGAACAGACTCACTCTATTCTGGTCAACTTCTGGCAAAGAGGCATAACTCTGGCCAACTCCAGTGCCACATTATCACCACAATTATTCCATCCCAGACTAGAGACACAGAGAGAGAGAGAGAGGTTGGAATTAAAACCAAATGATCCCTCTTAGAATCAAGATAACAGATGACACACCTCACACTTTAAATCAGAGTTGATCATGTCCAGGTCCTATGTAGGTCCTGTCACATAACATCAAACCTAAATGGTAGCGACCGCTCTACCTGATCATAGATCTTTACTGACAGCTGAACATGCCACAGGACTTTTTGGATTGCAGTGCTTGAAACAGCTCTTAATAAAATGATTGCATCCTTTATTTTTGGACTCCACACCTGCTGAAAGGTCAACACTGTTTTATAGGGGTTGCAAAAATCATGCCAATATTCTTTGCTTTCTTGAAAGAATCAACTGATTATGTTGAAAGAAGGATGTGACTGAATATCAGAACTTGAAAATGCAGAATCTTGTGTTGTTTATTTTGTGTAAATGTGTTATCTTACCGCACATCCTGTATGAGGGGACAGTGGGACATATTAGCAACTACATCACATAGCTCTGATGTCCCAGCAGAGGTCAGACTGAAAAAGAAACACATTTACATTAATTGTGGGTACATTAAAAGATCAGTGAACAAATTCATTTAACTACTGCTGGAAGAGTTGATGACCCTTTATTAAATCTCGGTGAGGTCCTTGGTGAGGTCCTTGGTGGATGTTATTGCTTTGTATAGACTGACCGACCCTTCATATCCAATCAGGGGTGGACTTTATCATTCGGTGAAATCCTCAACTAAAAGGGGCCCCAAATAGCTATAAATTTATTATATGTATTTTATTACGTTTAGATATGAAATAAAATGTTGGAGCACTATCCTAGCTCATTAAACCTATATTACATACAAAAGGGCCCCAAAACAGTCAAGACAGTTTTTCTAGGACCCCAATGCATCCAAAACTGTTAAATTCTGACGAATAAAGTAATGAATGCCAAAAGACACATAAGAATCTGCGTGCGACACTTACTCTAACACAGTGAGGTGGGTCAGTGATGGCAGAACCAGGGCCAGCCGGGCAGCAGTAAGATCTCCCAGACTGTTACTGGACAGGCTTGGAGGAACAGATAGTTTTATTCTTAAAAGGTATGATTCTTAATTAATAAATGCACATAAACATGCCCTTTATTTGTAGTACTCTTTTTTTTTTAATCTAGAAATTCCTCTGAGAACCCTAATTTTGAAGACTAGAGGTTTGTAGTTGTAGAAATATAAAGAGCAGGAAGAGAGTCTTTTATCTGGAAGCTTGCACACAAGCAGCACAACATGTCTTACTAGAGCTCCTCCAGGTGACTACAGCTTGTCAAAGCCTCCAGCAGCTTGTCTCCTGATTGATCACTGATATGGTTCTTTGATATGCTGTAAAAAACACACAAACACTCAATATTAAATGTAGAAGCAATAAAAAGGAGTTAAATGTTCTTCTCTTAAAGCTTTGCTGTGTAGGGAATAAAAAATAAATGCACAATGTCATTTTCTACTGCTAGGGGTCTCTCAGTCAACATCAATGATAAAGTTGCTGCTGGGAGCTGTTGTCTTCATCGTTCTGCAGGAAACCAGTGTTCATCTTTCAGGAGGATTTTATCAGAAGCCAAATTATCCTCAGAGGTCTCTCTCTAAAACACAGTTTCTATGATGCTGTCCAGCAGGAGGCAGATTTTTACCAGGAGCCGGAAAGTCTGCTGATGTCTCCATTACCGATCTAATGGTAGCTCAGTGTATCACTCTTGAAATCTTAAGATCTTGACATTCAAGTACTAAAATCCTTCATTTAGTTAAGGATAATGAAAAAAATAGTGACACATGCGCAAAGGGCTATTGATAGGCAGCCATAGGCTGTACCCTGATTACATTAAATTAAACATCACAATTATTAATTTCCTAAAAATTCCCAAATTGTTAGAAACATTTTGGATTATGTAAGTATACAACAGAGATTTAGTAAAATTTATTTTTTTAAATAAATTTAATTAAAAAGATTGGGCATCTTTGAAATTAATCTGCTGCACTGTACGTGGTTCTTTGCCATACTGTCATTTTTTTATTCTACCACTGAATGGCGCCAAATGCAGAAATAGTCACATTAAGCAATTTGATGCCTCATCGGTATAAATATAGAGCAATAAACCACAAGTAATGAGTAGCACATACAACTAAAATGCCAAGTGCCTCAGATGCATGACAAGAAAGTCACACTCCTTGGTAAAGAAGTGGCTGCCAAATGAGAACAGCTGGTCACCATGAAGAGGGCGATGATAGCCCCATAAAATTGCAGGAGTGTTTTGGGTGACTGAAATGATTACAACAATCACTGGAATATCATTAAATCATTCAACAGGTCAGTGCACTTTTAGGGAAGAGTGCTACTCAACGCCTTAAAACAATTAAGTGTTGTGTGGCTCTGGGTGAAAAGCAATCCAGACCATGTCATCAGGATTGTCTCTGATCTTAAGGTGTTCACTCTAATGACAGATTATATTGTGGTGTATTATGGGAAGTGTAGGATTCACCATTTTCTGGATCTCATCTGTTTTGGTTATGACCATTCTCTTTTAAACTGAATCTAAATTCTTCCTTCAACTGGGGCAGCATGTTTTGGGGTTACACTGAATGTTTGCTTCATTTTCTCCCCTTAATGCCTGAATATATTTACAATTGTATAAAAAAACAATATTTATTAGTGTTTTTGTTTTCAATCTGATGCTTAATTAATTAGAGATTGTTCATTTGTCCATAGCACATAAAATAGGTATGATGCATATTAGCGACAATAGGCATAAATAGAAACCAATGGTACATTTATTATTGAAGCTGCAAAATTATTTATCATTATTTATGCTATTATTTACACTATAACTAAGTAACTATAACTATAAACTTACTACTATACTATAACTATAGACCAACTAGAACAGGGGTCAAACAAACAGTCTGTGTCCACTTTTTTTTTCACTTTCAAAAGTCGTCCCGTGCCGAATTGGACCCTTTGGCCTTTACTCATGGAATTCTTGTTAAGGCTCAGATGAACATTGCACTTGGAGCATTTAAAGACAGTCTGACCTTTACATTTTGGTCATTTATTGCGGTGCTGCTCATTTTCAACCACTGACCAGTGACCCACAGCATCTGAACGCACCTCCTGTGTTGGAATAGCCTTAGCTGGACCTCAATGTTTCTGCTTTTGAATCTCATGTCTGTTGCAGGGGGAATGCAAACAATTTGATGTGAATTTGCAACGATTGGCTTTAAAGGGACATAAAAAAGGAAAAGTTCTGATTGGAGCTGATTTTGAGGAGCAGACAGATGAGACAGGCAGCATACCGGATTTTTTTGAGTTTTGTCCAGATAGGAAGGAGTGTGGTCAATAATTCTGTTCCTCTATCAGCCAGCCTCCATCCCTCCAACCTGAAACCACATCACACATCACTACGATGACTTTTGATTTATGGCAGACTGAACAGATGTTCATCACATACATCTATGTGCAGCATGCCTTCTGTATGTCTGAGAACTCACTCTATCTCCTCCATGCATGTGAGTCCCTCCATGGCAGCGAGGAGCTCCAGCCCACCGTTTGATTCTGGCCCCGTTGCTATGGCAATCGTATTTAGCCTGGCACACACACAGCGTGTAAATGCAAGATTTCCTAAATGCTTGTCCTACCTTAAAGGAGGATTTCAGGATTCTTCAACCTATTTCCATATCTTTTAGTGTATCAGCTAAGCAGAAACTTCTGAATCTGATCCAGATGAGGAAGAAGCAACATGATTTAGGTTTAGGTTTTTTCCATTTGAATCAACTGTTGTATCTTGTATCTTGATGCGTTTATGTTTTATTTAAAGCACTTACAATGATCTTGTTGAAATGTGCTACACAGATAAACCTGCCTTGCCCTAATAGACACTAAAAGATAACAAAAATAGTGTCCAGTTTGAAAAAGTAAAATTTCCAAAGATAAAATGCAATTATTTCCATTTTTCAATTCTAAACATCATCCTAAATTATATAAGAGTTCAGATTGAGATTGAAGCCTCTGGTCAGTGACTGCCAGGGAAAGATGAGTAGTGTTAAGAAAGAGCTAAATGGAAAACTCATTTCAGCCAGACAGCTCATGTGGAGAAGATTTATATTCATGTAAATAACACGCTCATCTATGTTCTGACCTTACTGCTCATTAGTTAGAATGTTTTTACAGCTTAGCACTATTTCAGATATCATTGAATGATACATTTCCCCTAGGAACAGAGAGGGGAGGGGGGCTTTATTGCGACCAGGCCTGCCACATTTTATATAGCTGTTGACATGCTGGTATGTGAAGCTGCAACAGTAGTAGCTGCAATGTGAGTAGTGGGTGTAAGTGAAAGCTTGGCATCATAAATAGACTTGGCACTGGATACATGTGACTAGATTGAATGTGTGTAGCCACTAAGGGACAAATTCTGTCATAACAAAATATCGTTGTACGCCCTACATAAATTAACTCTTTGTTCGTTACTACGTGACAAATAGTTATAAACAGACTAGGAGGGTGCTCCTCACTTGAGAATGCGTATCGAGTGGGTTTTCCTCAGCGCCCGGGCCAAACACACCCTGCTGTCTTCATGCAGGCGCACAGAGTCCAGACTTTAGGTGCAAACACAAACATCAACATATGCACAAACACACATATATTAGACCTTATGAAAGCTGCTCAGTCTGTATTCAATTTTCTTGTTTAAACATCTGTAAATGTATAAGTGCTTGTGTGAGTATGTTTTACCAAAGTTCTTCCAGACTGACACAGTGTTCCAGTGCTTTGATAATCTGCAGCCCTCCAGCTGCTGACCATATACAGTGGGACAGACTAGAAAAGACAAGGTTCATATATTGAATGGGATAGATGAAACATTATCACATGATAGGAGTTGTTATGTTTTACTTGGTGGCTGCGGATCACGATCATAACTATAAATCGGTCAGTGACAAAAATGTGATGTGGTGAAAGGCTAAAGACTTTGTACCAGTTTAATTCTCTTAAAAAGTTTTTAAAAAAATAAAAACACATGCAATCAACAAGTTTTATATTGTAGGTGGATTATATATTTAAAATTTATCACACAAAATCATGATTTTTGTTAAAAAAAAAGATAGAAATAGACTTTTAAATAACATGAAACCACATAAATACAAATGTACATTTTGAGAGACCTGATGAATTCTTCTTAACGCTGTATTTTTAAAAAGTTTTTAACTTTCTCAATTTGCCAACTATTATCTGCCACTGAACCACATATAAAAATGAACCTTTACATATCTATATATTTCTAGATGCCTAAACACTTACCTGATTGATCGTAGACAGGGTAACATTGTGGTCATAATCTGAGCTGCTGTGTCATTGATCACATGACCAGACAGGCTGGCAGAGAGAGATAAAAAATATTTTTCACGACAACAGGAAACAAAAATGAAATATTACATTTTATATGGAAATTGAACCCAAACAACATTTAAACGGTCATGATCTGTGGAAAATTTTCTTTTTCATGTATTTATTTGTTCTGCTCATGTTAAACACACAGTTCCAGAAGACAAACATAATGAAGTTTACACTTTGATTAGAATGAAGCACCTACCTCTTACTCCAAACATATAATATATAATCAATAGAAATACAAGGCCTGACAATAATAGTTATTTAACAATCAACACTTTTAGTACCATGACATATAACAAACAGAAAACACAGACACACAAAAGCAATACATGAGATTCTAAAAGGGAGACTCATAGATACCTCTATTTTCCCATGTATTTATACATTAACATTCTGGCTGCTAAATCTGTACATGCTTGTCTGTCACCTGGACGAAATATGGTCTACTTTGCAACATGATAATAATAATAATAATAATAATAGTAATAAGAGAGGAGGATTGCTACTAAATCCTTCAGAGTATCTCCATTCACTATCAGAATGAAAGCAAAAACAGAAAATGAAAAGCCATTGCTCTAGAAAAAGGATAGGATGTGTCTGTGTGTGTGATGCTCACTTTAAGCTCTGAATGGCTGAAGCCTGCTGCAGGGCCACTAACAGCTTCTCAGCCACAATCGCACACGTTTCTTTGGAGCCAATGCTGTAAAAAAAATGGATATCCTATTATGCTAAAACTTCAAAGGTACAGTGAGTAGTTTCAGGTGGAATCTAGATGCTACTAAATTTTACATACTGGAACTTTGAATCAGATAATGAAAATGCCAAATGGGGAATAAAAACTCAAACCTGAGAGAAGTGAGATTTGGTAGCGAGGGAAGAACAGAACAGAGAATCTCAGCTCCCTCTACACCAAGGCTGTTTTGGGAACAACTGCAAAGAATGACAACAAAAAGATAATTTTATAAAAAAAATACATATTTTCAAAGTATGTCCAATAGTGGCAGTGTGTATTAGTGCCTACTGCTATTGTGTTCATACAGAAAATAGAGAATACTAACTCCAGCTCTGTCAGTAAAGGACACCTCTGGATTATACTGGTCATTGCTTCAATCTGGTGACCCTCGACTGCACAGTCCACAAGGCTGCAGGAGAGGAGAGGTTTACAGATGCTCCAAGCAACATATATACAACTGTCATGTACATCTAACAGCAGTGTTCTGTTCATGATTGTAATGTTGTGAGAATAATGCTAATCTCTTTTTTTATATTTTAGGCAGAACATTTAAATTAAATGTACCCTATTTTCTTTGTGGCCATTGATGGAGTTGGATCTGCAGAATCACCACTGAAAACATAAGAACAGATGAAACATAATGATGTATTATATTGCTCTGAAGTTACAGTACAGACACAATGTCAAACAAACCAGGGGGAAATAAATATTATTGTAAAATATAAAAATTAAATAAAACATAAAACAATTTAAAGGCAAATAAATAATTCATGAATGAGGTTATTTTGTTCCTGTTTCTCAACTCATCAGCTCATCAACCATAGGTTTCAACATTTTCACTGTATTTAAACCTGGAATCCAAGTCTCTCTGTACACATGTCAGTCAAATATTCAAATATGTTCATTTTATATTTTTATTATCATATACATGTGTATATTTTCAATTGGACACAGTCTGGAACACAATTAGAGGCTACAGATATTCAAAAATAAATTTATTGACATTTATTACCTGACTAAAGTCAGTTCATCAGACTTCATCAAAGACACGTGTAGTGTAGTCTGGTGCACCCTGCAAAGTAAATGTGTTTAGTGGTGTCAGTCATAACATATGCTGTGTGTGTGTGTGTGTGTGAGTGTGTGTCTGTGTGTGTGTGTGAGTGTGTGTGTGTTTGCCGCCCTATCATCTCACCGGATGGCATAGATGTTGTTGTTCAGGTCCAGACAGCGACACACTAAATTAACAGCTTCCACAGACCTGATCCAACACTCCTCAAAACTGAAAAAAATTCATATACAAATATATACAGTATAACAACTATTATTATTATCACCCAGATTTAATCAAAACTAAAATTTTGTCTGTATTTAAAAAAAATGAAGACCAAAATGATCAAATGAAAACCAAAGACAACACCAACATCTGGATTTTCAGTTGAAACTTTCCTTTCAGCACAAACTATTTCTACCATACTCCTCCTTCTCACCTGACAACGCATCCTCTCTGACATTTCAGCAGTGTGACAAAATGTTCAATCCACTCAGACTGCAGCAGATTGTTCTTGAACCTGTGAATGATGGATGATAATTGTTTACAAATAAAGACAAAATGAAATCGAGTTCAGGCTCAGTAGATGCCCGTCTTTCTGACTCCAGTCAGTTAAAAAGCTTGTGTGAAACTGCAGCTCTTTAGAAACTATAAAAAACTGTTTTGGGAATGTTGATAAGATCAAGTGACCATGTTACCCTTCAACAGAAATTAAACTATTCAAATTACAAAAACTCAATATCATGCTAAGATTGTAATGACATACATAAAAATCAATACATGAACAATTTGAATGCAAATTCTGTTTCCAAGCTTCATTATGATGGACATACTTACTCCAGTTTGGTCAGATTTGGACAGTTAGACAAGATTTCTGCTAATATGACCAGATTGTCATGTTCCAAACTGCTCTCTTTGACACTGAAAACAGGAAGGAAAGACAGGGAGGGAAAGAGAGAATAACAAAAAAACAATTTACTGATGGATGCAATTAACTGTAGCCTGTAAATTCTTCCCCACCTTGCAAACAAGGGGATCCATAACAGCCTGTAAAGCATGGCCAATCCATACGTACAGTAAAACGTTTGATTTCCTGTCTATCAATGTTTGATGATGAGGTGGACAGATGAGTTAAGAGCATATCAAAAAAACATATACAGGTTGAATCATGCTCAGAAAATTTGATTGATGATAGTAATATGATGTTGAAAAAAACAAAAAAACATTACAGATATCATCTTAATCCACGATTTAATGTTGGGAACTGTATTGGTCCCCACAGAAAGTAACAGTGTCTGGTAATGGTGTCTGTCTGAGGGTTAAGTTGTGAAACAGAAGGTTTCTTCAAATTGCAATGAAGGTTATTTTCACTTGTGGATTTATAAGAAGTCATCATTATGGGTGTACTACACAATAAACATGTACCTCTGTAAATGTCTAATATTTGGGATTCTTGGCCTACCTCAGAGATTTTTCACAACCTCCATATTGTCCGAACCAGATGAGACACCTCCCATCAGCTCCCAAGCTATCAGCAGACAAGATAATAATGAGAGAGTCAAGGTCAGAGAGAGTACGACAGCAATGAATACTCATTTTCCAACATTCATTTAGTTTCTTTTTTTATCTGTTGAGCCAGCGCACAGACTCACCCAATTTCTACAGCGGAAATGTTATCACAGGAACACAGAGCGCTGGCCACATCAAACAACCCCTGCTGGGTCAGGTTGTTGTTGCTTAGACTGTAGAGGAAGACATATTTAAGACCATGAGAGTGTAATTCTATAGTTAACACTTTCACTATCATATAAGTATATCACTACCAACCATTTTAGGACCTTGAAATAAACATTTAATATAAATACACATTTTTGGCAATTACCTAAATCTTGTAGTTCAATTAACTTCTCAGCCTAAGATGGCAGTGATAACAAGTATAAGGCAGTACAATTTATCTTTATATATATATATATATATATATATATATATATATATATATATATATATATATATATATATATATATATATATATATATATATATATATATATATATATATATATATATATATATATATATATATATATATATATATATATATACATATGCCAATAGTGCATATAAAATGCAACCTAGGCAATGCTGGCTGAAAATATATCAGTCAAATATCAGCTCCTATTTATGCAACTCCTATATATGCAGTAAATGGACAAATGAGATTTTTTTGTATGTTCTTCAAAGTGTTTCACACAAATAAATGATTCATGAACAGCTGTTGGAATTTTTAAATTCTTCAACTTCATGTTGTTTTAAACAGTAGCTAGAAATTGATATGATATTATATTTCACAACATGTATCTTACTTGAGATATGTGGTGATTTTAAGCTTTGGTAATGAATCCACCAGATGCTTCACTCCTTTATCCTCCAGTTGGTTACTTGATAAACTGCAGTCAAAAGAGAGGCAGGCTAAGCATCATATGCAAAAGAGATATGTCTCCTCAATATCTAGAACAGAACCTGATGCTGGAATCGTGTGCTTTCCTTTACATAAACAGACATTTTCACTTTACTGATGCAGTTAAGTTCTAAATGGGTGAATAAAATCACCAGAATACAAGAAATTAAGTATTTGATACTAGGGCTGCAAGATTCTGGAAAAATCTGAATCACATTTTTTTTTTGCTTAGAAATGAGATCATGATTCTTTGGCACGATTTTTTTTTCAAAATCGTTCAGGTTATTTTAGAGAATTGTGGCATTACCTTATGGTACTACAACAAGGGCAGAACACACTTTGCAATGCACTTTACACTGTTATTGTGTTAAATCCAAAATACTTCCACACCGCTGAAGGCAATCCTATTTTAGGTTAAGTTCAGGTCTGTGGCTGACACACCACGGACACCTGTTTTTTTTTTTTTTTTTAACTTTCCTTACCACCAACTTTACTCTGCTTCTCTCCCTCATTTACATGACACTCAAGAAACTCAAATTATTGTGTTAATGTTATGGTCGGATTATGGACTTTTCATTGTCCAATTAAAACACCTAGATAATGTGATTGGAATCGGATTATTGATACTCCAAATTTCCTTGGGCAGGCCGCTTGACCTGGGGGGTCTGAAACCTACAGCACAAATAAACCTACAGCCTTGTTCAACGCTAATGCCAGAAATGACTACTGTTTATAGACAGATACATGATGTGTGTGTGTGTGTGTGTGCTAACGTATGCGAATGTAAGATTTTTCCTGTGTGGCTCATACTTCAGATAAGACAGTTGGGGTCCCTGCTGTAGGATCTCAAGCAGTCTCTCCACATCGTCACTGTTCAGGCTGAAATGAGTCAACCTGTATACATACAGACAAACAGACAATGAATGAAGTCCAGTGTGAAATTACAGCAACTTATGGTGTGTGTGCTTATCTTTCTGCTGAAAAAAGTTATATCTTTTTTTGCAGGTCACATGAATTACAATGACATAATGTTCATTTCCTTTAGACAAACACAAAGTGAGGATGTTACTCATTTGCTGCAAATCTGCTCTTGAGTCTTCAAATGTGGTAAACCGCTCTTTTTACCAATACTTGCAGGGCATGTGATTATTTTCATGCTGAACCATCTATACTAAAAGAGAAACTAAAAGTAGCTAGATCTGATATGCTAACTATGCAAAGACTGTTTGGATAATTGACAAATTGAGCCACCTGGAAAATTGTTTTAGTTCTACAGAGCAATAAATAAAGTTAGTTGCTGATCACAGACCTGCAGCTGGCTTCTTCTGCTGTCACCCTGTCGAAATGAATGAAGGATTCACTCTGAGGCCTGGAGAAGATTTCAAATCAGTATTTAACAAAAACATGTTTAGTTACAGATATCTCAATAGAATGACAACATTTTTTTTTATAGAAATATAAGACAATGTTTCCCTAAATAAACACTTTCAATATAACACTATTCATTATAATTACTCAATAATTACTTTGAAAACTATCAAATTGTGTTGAATTGATATCTTCATAGAAGCAGCAGAGGAAAGTGTCACACCTGAGCTCCACTGCTAAGACTCGCTGGCTGTTAGTCAAACAGCTGACCAACATCAGAGCTCCAGTTTTGGATATGATACTGTAGCTGACACTGAGGAGGAAGAGAGGACAGAGTCCATTCAAATTAACCCAGAATATAATCACATCACTGCAGCTATTGATAGAAATGAATACAAGTTTTAACACTTTTAACAGTCGTCATGAGTCAAAATGAATTATGGCAACATTTTTTCATTGTCCAATTAAAACATGTAACATCTGTGTAACATCACAGCAGGATGCTCTAAATAAGCAACAGTGTGGTTTTGTTATTGCTGCAAACGATGTAGAGTATTACATTCAATATTATATCATGTGAACCTTTAAACTCATAATATGCATTTTTCTTAACTGATACTTCTGGTCATATCTCTCTGTGTGTATGCAACTTATTTTTTTGCCATCATCAGAATATTTTCTTTCAATTAGAATAATTAAGAATAAATATTGGTAAAATTGTAGATGTTGAAGATGTGGAAGATTCCTGTGAATACTATTCTTGAGAAATTAATTATCGCATGTGTGTGTGTCTTACTTGAGTCTCTGCAGCGACGCCATCTTAGGCAAGACTTGAATCAGATTCTTGAAAACCTCGTCTTTTAATGAGCTGTAAGACAAACTGCCACAACATCATAGTAGACAAATGCCTACTGTTACTCATATCATAGAACAGTATTTGTATGTATACACACTTATTAAACTTACTCTAACTCCAAATGGAGGCGACACTTGACCAACATCTTACACATCTTGGTCATATCAGATGGCAAAAGGCTGCTGTTGTTTATCCTACAAAATTAAAGGAGGATTGTTTTTCTGCACTTGAATCCTGGTATTCATGACTTGAAATGTAGAAAACTGAAGTTGAAAAATGTTAAATGTGTGTTTTTCTTCTTCAGATTACTGTACCTGAATATCTTAAGTTGTTGTTTACTTAAAAAAAGAAAAAAAGAAGAAGTGAATAGATTGTGCTTATTATCTGAGAAATGCAAATGTGGACAGTGGTATGTAGGAAGTATCATCATATGCAGATGTTCTACCTTTTGTCAGGGCAGAACTTCAGGATCACCTCCTTCCTGCCTCCATCACTGTGGAAACCAACATAAGATTAACATGTAGGGGTAAGGTTAACACCTCGCCTCAGTGTTTATTCTGCTCTCTAAAGCTCTGTTTAAAACCAGTAAATACCTAAAATATAAATAATGCCTAAAGTACCTGATGTGTATTTGTCTTATGTTGTGATGGTTGCACAAAGCACCAGCCAGCAGCACCACTCCCTCCATGTTGATGCCATTATTACTGACACTGAAAAACATACACAAACACAGTAAGACTAGGATTATTCTGAATATTTCCTCTCGGGTAAACACAGTAGCTGCAGCATTGGCACATGTTTAGTTTGGAACCTGCTTAGTGAAAAAAAGAATACTTGTTCTTTTATTATTTGTCGTCTCCTGCTATGTCACTCAAACAGCTATGGCACACACAAAAAACTGCTTTAAGAGTCTCTTTGTATTGTTGTATCAGAGTCTTACTTGATTTTTTGGATGTTGCTGAGACGAGGCAGGACATCCAGCACCTTCCTCAGACCTTTGTTGCCTAACTTGTTACTGGACAGGCTGACAGGTGAGAATGTTGGGTTAAATAAGTCATGAGTCAGGGTGACATAAAAGAAATATGAAGTTCAGAGTAGCTGCCAAAATAAAGGAAACAATCAAGTCAACTGTAATTTAAACCATGTCTGGATTTAGATGCTTCACTGACACAGTTTATTGAACTTGCATTGAAAAATGATATATAAGCTGACAATAAGCTGCAAACACACAACTGTGTGTGGGCAGATTCATCCAAAATAAACTGTTATAATGTTACACATTTTAGAAGTTCACAGTTCATAAAGCTGTTATTACACATAAAGACATAGATAGGCCGACATAAATAAGGTCTACCGAGGGATGGATAAATGTCACACTGTCACCACTCATAAATTAGCAACTTCTACATTCCATCATATATATATAGGCTGGTAAATCATAAATGTAAATATTGTTTCTCATTGCGTGTATCTTACTCCAGCACTGTGAGATCAGATGAAGTTCCCAAAGTCTCCAACACTTTCTGCAGGTCAGCAGGCAGCAGACCACAGTAGCTGAGACTGATAGAGGGAATAGTGTCATGATCATCATTATCATCATCATCATCATCATCATCATCATCATCAATAATATCACTATTTAGTAATATCATTAGAATCATCTACATACATCATCTACTATTGCTTTGGGCAACACTTAAACATGATCTGTATTCAATCCAAGTCCAACATCATGTGGCAACAGGACCGTCTCTCAAATGTTTCATTATGACATTAATGTCATACATACCAGAGTGTTTTAGATAATTCATTTGCAGGTTGTTGTCTCTCTTCAGAGAATAAGACAGACACCTGGGCTTTATCATCTGAAACAAAGTCATCTGGGCTCTGTAGTCTGAAACACAGAAAAACTTATGATGCAGTGGTGACATAACTATGAAGAATAAATCATCTGTGTGGGTTTATGATTATTCAAGAACAATTCTATGAGTATTTCTGAACGGATCTGGTGTTTTATAACAAAGCACTGTGAAGTATAAAAAAGAAACCAAGATAATAAAATGTTGTGGACTGTTTTACCCAGTGATGTGGGTATTATAAATTATGAATTTATTGGTACAGTATGTCTAAATATGTCTGCAACAATTGTGTGTGTGTGCATCTGTGTGTCCTTAATAGTATGCAGCATATATTTCATGTGTGTTTGTACCTGATATGAAGCTGCCTGACAGCAGGACAATCAGACAGCAGAGCAGTCAGAACCACCACATCCTCCACTGAAGAGCAGCTGTCATCCACACTGAGGAGAGATAAAGCTTTAGCAAACTGTAACTTATTCTAATGGTGCGAATTCCTGACAACAACAAAAGTAAGTAGTGCATCAAGTGCACATGGCTCTAAACTGCATACAAATAATGATCTTACATGATCTTTTTGATGCCGCGGAACTTGCGCAGAAGTTGCGTCAATGTCTTCAGAGTTTCCTCATTCCATTCGCCTCCAGATAGACTGGGGTGTGCACACAAAAACACACACAGAACATCATTGTCTTTCCATATGACTGATAAAAAACAGTAAATCCACTTTGATGGTGCAATTATAGAGTGGATTTATTATTAGTCACCTTGCTCCTCTGACAAAACAGGAAGCTACGACCCACTGAAACCATTGTCACATCAACTGACAAACTAATGTGACTCAAGCACAAAAAGACACAAGTTCCTCCAACAACAAATGCATGTGCAACCGAAAGACAGCAACTGTATTTAGTGCTGCTACATTCTTCTCATGTTGTATTATTGATCTGGGGTTTTGCCATATTTGAAGAACTGTATTTATGATTACTTACTCCAGGATGGACAGAGTGGGGCAACATTTCAACGATTTTGCAAGTCTTTGTATCTCAAGCTTGGTCCATTTCTGGTTCAACAGACTGGAGAAAAGGGAACCAAAACATTCAAACACATATTAAAGTAATGAAATAAAGACAAGCCATGAAATGAAAAACAAGCCAAATGCAAATTAGATGCGGTTTAGGCACTGACTCAATAATGGACCAGTAGCAAGTCAAGGTGCAGCCATTCTGATTTACAGCATGATCAAAGTTCTTCAAGAAGCTGTCTATGTTAGTAACATAGTAAACATTTGATAACAGAGTTATTGTTTAATGTCTTACCTGATTACTGGGTCAGACTCGCTTTTATGGCTTCAACAAATGAGGAAACAAATAAAACAGTATTTTATGTTTGAGGACTCTGATGTTTATTAGAGACAAAACGTTTGATTTACAATCTTTATCTAACCGTAAAACTCACCTTTGGGAGAAAGTTACTGTCACTTCTTTCATCTCACTACAAAACAAAAAAAAATCAAAACTTATATTCCTGTAGAACAATTGTATAAAAAAGTGTACCTACTTGCTTTTAATTTATTTCCTTCTACATAACTGCTTTGAGGTTAGAGGTTAGCTTGGAAGACTATATTGCATATATTGCGACAGCATTATAGCCAGTAGCAATGAGGGGAGCTGCAGTCGAATATTCAAATGTGAGAAGACAATTAGCCTCTTTAATAAATCATTTAAAAGCACCTATGCCTGTAACATGTTTAACACTGAACTGTATGTGTGTGTGTGTGTGTGTGTGTGTGTGTTCATACTCTGCATGAATATGTTGGATGTTCAAACATGAAGACATGTTCTCTATGAGGAAGTTCACTGCTTTTAGAGAGATGTTGTTTCGACCAAGCCTGTGGATCACATGCACACTATTAGGCACAAACCCCTTCCCCCAAAAAATCTGATATATTGTGTTGATTGAAAAAAAAAAACTAGTAGAAACTTACATTATAGAGACCAGCCTTGGTAGTTTGGTAAAGATGTTGGCTATGTGATTAATCCCTTCATTTTTCAGGTTGTTGTCACTCACACTAACACAAAAACAAAAGCCCACAAAATACACTTGTAACATATTATAGTATCCAAAATATTTCAACAGTAAGAGGGAATAGATTTCAGCAACACCACAAATGTTCACACATTCCCAAAGAATTGAAGAGCTGTAACTGTCAGGAAAAAACAGCCTTTGGCGTAGCAGTGAAATGAAATTAGTTATACTTCATAAATAAATAGCAAACACACTTGATTTCAGTGATGTCTGGACACTTCTGTAGAGCCGAAGCCAAACTTGCTGCTCCCATGGCGGTCAGACTGGTACCACAAATCCTGAAGAGGACAAAGTAAAGTAAAGTATTCTGGGATTTTCCCAGTGTCCCTTTGTAATTGTTTAGTTATCTCTTTAATGCCAAATAAGAATCAGATATATGGGATATATAAATCAGTAATACAACATCTGTTGTATTAAGATTACTTTCTTATCTCTTTCTTTCTTACTCTAGTTTAGTCAAGGTTGTGAATCCCGGCAAAATGGGAGACAACTTCTCAGCAAACTTGTCACCATACCGGCGCCCACGAAAACTGAAAACAAAAGTTTGAAGAGAATTCAGTGTATTTTAATGACAGTATGTACTTTAATTATGTTTGAGTTGATTTTGCCTGATAAAGGTCCCATTAAACGACATGCAATTGTACACACTATAATTCTGTTTGGAGCTGTCCTGATGAAATATGAAGAGTTCATTTGAAAAAGCTGACATTTTCTTAACAAATAGCACATTCAGACCCTGAGATACATTTAGTCACAAAACCATTTTTAGCCATTGTCAATGTATTGCAAATTTACCCCATTGTAGTTTCATGTGAATCGTGGTAAACATCAGAGGGATTAAAAAAACGTACGAGCCACTGTGAAGAGTTGGGCCACTTATTCATCACAATCCCCCATAAAAACCCAGAGTGAAGCCTCTTGATTGCTAACAACATCACTAACAGTGACGTTAGGAGATATCTATGGTGTCACACCACTAACATACTGTAAATTACCAAATAACCAGAGCCTTCATTTGTTTCAATCACTTAACAGATCAGGCATTTATTTGAGACCAGGTGGCAACTTGGGACAGCAGATTATTCCAGCAGCAAAACTGGAAAAATATGGCAGACTATTTTCTGAGAAATTTCTAAATCCAGGTGGTGAACTGTGTTTTTTGTTGTCATGTATTGGACAGATTCTTCATTACCCTTAGACCCCATATAGCATGTAGAAAGCCAGGAAAGTGCCTATTTACATAAAATGGGACCTTCAAACATTTAGCGATAATGGTATATTAATACTTTTAACATGTTCAAACTTGGAAAGAAATGAACAATTTACCTATTTTCTTATTGGGTTAAATCTCAATAATTAGAATGAACATGGCTCATAAAAGCATGAGTAATTTTGTTATCTCTAGCAGCCCTTTGAGATACTGGGATAAAATACATAATATTATATATATTTAAGTTTGGAGTAGATGTCCAAAAATATAAAGTCCCACTGGAGTCCTACTCAACTACTTTTTTATGTTAAAGAATATTAAAATATAATCTATACATTTTAAGTTAGCTGTATTGTTCATTTAATCAAAACAGCCCAGCTGCTGTTTTATTGACATATATCGTTTAAAAGCAGGAGACTAAAACTAGAGCTTAAAATGAATTTTCACAGTATGTGGAACAGGTGGCTGAAAAATGTCAAAGGCAAAGCAGCAGCTCTTTCCGGAGCCTCAGTTAAACAGCTCTGTAAATGTCCAGAAGATCAACACCATTAACCTTGTCATCTCTATGTTACAGCAACATTTTGCAACTGACCTGAGAGCACCCCATGTCTCCGGCCATAAAAATAGACCTTAGGCTTTACACAGCGAAACTTAGGTGAAACTGAGTTGTAATATGCTGGGTGCAAATCCCTCTGCAACACATCTGAAACCTGTCTGAAACTCAATAGTTGCAAGACTCGCAAATTCATGAAACCCATGCAACAGCCAATCACAACGCTTGGATAACGTGGCAGATGATGAAGATGTCGAACAGCTGATCCATGTCAAATATGAGATAACATTAGGCAAAGTTTGTTTAATGCTAAATAACAGTTAGCCAGTGGCTACCATTAGCACAAGCTTAGGTAACTTTAACATGATGATTGTTTGAATGTATTTTGTGTGTTGACTGTTCAATGACATGTCACATTCACTAACGAGAAAACAAATAATAGATGAAGATTTGTTATACAAGCAAGATTTTGTTTAGTGTTATAAAATAATAATAATGTAATTAAATAAATTATAACAAATCATAATAAATTCTTTACACCATTGTATGTTGATGCTATTTATTGTTTGTGCTTGAGTGAGTGTTTGTGTCCACTCACCTGAGGTGTCGAATGTACTGGCACCTGGGCAGGACATCTAAACACTCCAACTCCATTGAGCATGACCCAAAGTCCAAACCGATGCCACTATCACCCACTGAGTTAACTACAAAGGCCAGAGCATCTATATCATTAGGTAATATCTGGATGTTGCGCAGCTCCAGGCTGGTTCTTGTACCAACAACCAGCTTGGCCAGTTGGTGGTCTTGACTCTCCTGGACACAGTGGCATAGCTCCAATATCTGGATAGAAGTAAGAAAGGCGGATGAATCAGGAAAGAGACAGAGATGAAATGATAAGACTGAAAAGAATCAGTGGAGTTGAATGATTCACTTTAGTTTGTATTACCTTTGGTCCAGTCAGGGTGTTTCTGTGACACAGTTTCTTTAGCAGATTCAGAATAAGGGTTTGCCGTTCTATGACCCAGCTGTGACCTCCTGTTCCATCAGAAGTTGTGGCTAATTGAACAAGCACCGGGGTGCAGCTTGGGGACGCCAGACCACATACATACTGGTGCAGAGAGTCAGTGAACACTGTCCGCTGGTCTGACTTTTTCATCCAACGGGTTTTCAGGCTGAATCTAAGGAAGCAATGAGGAAGAGGATGGAGCAAAGTCCAAATTTTAATTAGATCAAGATTAAGGAACAGCTTAGCAGCAGCCTAGTTGATTAACACATGGACACACAGTGTCATATTTTAGTATGAGAAAAAATCTGTTTATTTAGGTATTTTTTAATTTTGTGAAGCAAAGCAGTGATGAATTTTACACATCATTTTTTGGTTTTCTTTTGTGTAGCGTTCAGCAACCTTACCACAAAGTGCAGTAATACACAGACAGAGCTGTTAAAATGCTGAAAAATAATAAAGAGCTTGCATGCAGTTATATTTTAGGTGTTTCAGCCATTAGGCACCAGAATCTAAACCTCCTTTATTTTCTAAATGTAAATGTCAAATAAAGCTTTAAGTGAGTGACAGTGGTCAGCTCCAGCTTTACCATGTATGTCGCCTTGTAACTTAAACTTACCCCACAGATACTAACTACCCAGTCTCCTGATAGGACCATCTGCTACATGTGTGCATAGCAGCATTTTTGGCCTCCTTATAGGGGGAGGAAGACCATGTTTGGCAGTGTGCTCAACTTAGCCAGCTCATCTTACTTTACTTTAAGTTACAGTAGTGCTGGTGTGTCTTTAAATGGTCTTTAAATGGTCACTGTCAAGATAATCCAATATACCACATAGCACACTATGAGTTTGATAAGATGTTTGGTTTGGTTATAAGCTCAATGATTGATAAATGCTTATAGATTTTATTAACAATCTTATGTTACAGAGCTCTATTTTAGTAGCAGTAAACACAGCATTACTGATAGTAACTTTAGCCCTCTCGTTGGTATTTTTGTACACTGTTAAGTTTGGAGAACAGGTGTAAACATATGTTGTTGCACTTTAGCAAGGCACAAGGCAAGGTGTTGGTATTTCAGAAAATTTGAAAATTGGGTCATCCCGTACATGCTGTAAATACACTTCTGAGAAACTGGTCTGTTTCCAGTGCGTCACTCAGCTGATAATGCGTTGATTCTGTCAACATTCACATACTAAAGGATTTGCACAGCAACTGTATAACACTTTTGTATCAACTGCATAAAAAGTTGAGAAATTTGTTTGGTCGATCCTCTCTCTGTTGTCACTGTATCTTATATAATTGGAAAGCTTCTTAATTTCCCTTTAAAAAGTCCCATTCAAAAGAATTACATAATTATGCAATGAGCAGCACGTCTGAGAAGTGGCTGAAGCTCCAAATAAGATGTGTTAAATTTCCCAGGTTGTCTCAGGTATTGGATGATTGAACTCTATCAATAACAAGGAACAAACAGTAATTTTAAACTTTATTCATTTAATAGGCAAAAGCCTCAGTAATATGTGGAAAATCCAGAGCCACAACAGCCTGGTACCTCCTTCTCATGCTGCACAAAGACATTCATTTACATATTCAGGTTCCATTGTTGGTGTTGCTGATACCTGCACAAATGGGCCTGAAGGTGTATGGCAGTCGTTGCAGGCCTCCTGTTAGCCTTATAAGATCAGAAATTGGCAGCATGCAGTCTGTTTGTGATCGTCTGCTATAATGTCTGCGGTCTACAAACCTTGCCTGAAAATATCTGGTAGACATCCTGTAGTGCCTGTTGGTTCCTGTACGATTGTCTGTCTTTGACATCGCTCGTTTTGTGGAACTTTGCCTTCAGTTTGGAGATGGTACCAAGGCTTACTCCAGATTATGCTGTAATTTGCTTCTGTGGAACACCAGCTTCAGAGATATGATCGACCAAACACAAATTTGTAAACCGTTTTTTTGACATGTGGAATTTCCAGATCATTACAATCAAATAAAGCACACCAATAGGCAGCCTTATTGTCTGCAGTTGCTTTGAAAAATGAAAACAAATTCTGCTCCTGTTACATTTCAGTTTCCTTGATTTCTTACCGCTTCTTGAGCTGTATGTCACTGACATCATCACTGGTCATGATTCTGAGTGCAGCCAAAATTTCCTGTACTGTCACATGGATAAAGCAGTAAGCATTGATTTGCATCCCATCCTCCCCTTTGAGCTCCACCTTGAAGACAAAGACGTGTATTATTTATAATGTCACAAAAGAAAACTCCTGACTCTTTGTGCTCCTGTTATTATTCTTCTAACAAGTACAATCTGCTTTCATTTACTGTGCTCTCAATTGTATTAATACAGTTACAAGTGACAAGTTCATGACAAGAAAATGAAAAATATTGTGGAAAATGGGGGCATGGCTCGAGAAGCTTCGGCTTCTCCTGCTTTCCTTTCGGCCATGTTTGATGTGAATTGAGACTATAATGAAATAACAGGGTATTACAATGTTGATATATCCAAAAATTCAAAGGTATTTAATTTGTACTTTAAAGAAAATATGACCCCCCCACGACACTCAAATGTATATACACATCTCCCCCTGAAACCCACACCACATTCATATCGACCCTTCTAGTTTTCAAGGAAACCCTGTACACCACAAAGATATGTAGAGAACATTCACACATATCCTAACCTTTGACAAAAGCCCTATCCTGATTGAAAATTGCAAAACATCCAGAGGAATGTCATGTTCGAAGAAGAGGATGTTGTCTTCCTCTAACCCTCTCCAGGCCAGCCGGCTTAGCTCACACAACTCAGACCGATACTGACCCAGGGTGGTCAGAACAGGTACATTCCTGGACAAAACAAAACAGAAATTAATTCACATTTGATCATAGTGAAATTCATCAACACCATTTGCTATTTTGTGTGAAACACAATTACTATACATAGCATTAAGGCAAAGAAGTTACACAAGTGTGTTCTTTAAATAAATAAGAAGCAAATGGTCAAGCTCTCCTAATTCACCTTGTCAATCAAATCGACTGGAATGTAATGCTATGTGTTTCCATTGCTGGTGTGAATTGGTGTTAATATATTAATCCTTCACCTCTGTGAAAGACTGGAGATCTTTGGTTTGACATATCTTCCTCCTTCATCAGGGTCATGGCTCAGCAATGCACCAAGGACAGTGAGGTAGACCTGGGTAAGTGTGCTAGGTATCTTGGGTAGTGTGTGATGCAGCTGTCCACTTGTTCCTCCTTGAGTCTGTACTCGCTCTACCTCCTTCTCTTCCTCGCTACTTTCCAGCAGTAAATGCTCCAGATAGACGCAGCAGATGTTGCAGAGGGCAGGGAGGGAGGACATGGCGAGAAGGTGTTGACTAGAACGAAGGAGCTCTGCTGCCTGGACCCCCAGTGCTCTGCCTGTTGCGTGACCTTTGCAGTTGAGGTATAAATTAGTTAAAGCCACGGACACATGAGGCACGCATTTAGGTTGAGTTTGACTGGCATCTCCCTGACTCTCCTTTTCATGGTTCACCTGTTAAATTCTTTTTATTGCATCCTGTATAGTGGCCTAATTTAATTTCCAACAAACGAAACATCGCAGCGAGGTCAATTTCCAAATTTAGATAAGAAAATAGCTTTATATGAGCTGAACCTGGGTCTAAACCAGCTCAGCTTTGTTTCCCCTCAATTTTGCTTTTAATGTGTTCTAAAAAGTCATGCTGCAGCATTTATGCAATGATCCACTGATATACTGATACATGTGGCCTGTTATCCAAATACATGCATAAAGTAGGGTGAAAGGCAAGATAAGCCAACTCATCCTGACTTTGAAATACATTTCGATAAAATAACTACCATCACCGTATAAATTTGCAAGTCTTCACCTTTTACTTCAAAGAAGTTGCTCATATACTCCTTGATCTGGTGGAAGTTCCATTCCAGCAGCTGCCCCACTCTATCTGACATTCTTTCCAAATTGATGATGTCTCTCACACGACAGGTGACCACCACGGTGCATCCTGGGAGAAGCTGACGATTTAACAACCCTGAGATGAGGGCTGCGACTGGCAGAGGGGTTTTTGGGTCTAACAGGTCTTTCTGCACCTCTTGCCTGGTGACCTTGGTGTGAAACTCGTCATAGCCATCCAGCACCCAGAAGCTTTGTTCTGGATTGGAAAGGAGGTAATCCAAAATGGCTCGCTGCTCAAACACATGAAATAAAAGAGTAACAATGACGAGGTATTAGTGCACCTAGATGAATTTAAGGAGGTACATAGTGGCCATGATGTAAAATACTTCATATTTGACTGGTGAACCCATCCAGTGAACATTAAATGAGATTGGGAAATACCTTTAATGGTATAATAACAAGTAGTTACTTGCATGAGAAATAAAAATGTCCCTCTAATAAAATCAAGATCAACCTGCACAGATTTATCTATAGGACTTATCTATAGGACTACCTGTAATAAAAAGTAAAATTAACTTTTGACAGGCCTTCATGTCTTCATCTCTTCATTAGCGTTCTCCTCCACTTTCTCAAAACTTCTACACTTTTGAAACTATTGCATTTAGTTTAAAGTGGAATTGTGTAAAAGTAATGACACATCTCTATTTTATAATATAATATCTAAATTTAACAATGTGATCAATATTAACACAAAAAAAACTTTATTAATAAAGCCTCTGAATAACTGCCAATCCTGTAGATGTCTGCTTTTCCTAATAAATGTAATCAGCTAACAACAGCAGTGAAAGTGTGACTTTCTCATTTTACATCAAAAAGGTCAGACATTTGTAAATCTGCATGTCTCCTGTTGCTACCTACCTTTTCGTCATCGCCCCAATTCGAAGGCAGGTAGACTTGGAATAGCAGCTCAGACAGGGAAAGAGGATGGGACAGTAAGTTCAGCTGACGGAATTCTAGCAAGACTAACAAGTAGGATGAAGGGATAAGGCCCTGGATGATAAGACAGAAATTAAAACAGATAGAGGGAAGGAGGGAGAGAGAGAAATAAAATAAAATTCAGACAAAATTACAAACTGAACCAACGAGAGGAAAAGTTAAGAAAAAAGACAAATTATTAAGCCATTATAATAGTTTATAGATCCTAACCCAAGACATCAAATATTGAGTATCTCTCATACCAAGTGCTGATCTAGTACCCAGTGTACACTAGGCTATATCAACAGACAGCAACAGATATTACCTTACTACATTGTGTTGCACCTGATGCTGCTTCTAGAGGTAATAGGGCCATATGTGCATCTGGGTGATACACACTGTCTGTATGGTTAACATTAAGGGAACATGCTAGCTCCTCTATATTTGTTTAAACCTCATTTGTTTACAGCTGTGTGAGAAATAGGTTCCAGCTGTGTCAGAAATAGGTTCCAGGTGATACACGAATCAAGCAAGTTGATACAAGATATAACCTACATTTATTTAAAATAACTATTATTGATGGGTAAATGTGAACTTACAAGGCTGCATGCCCACTGCTGTCCTAAACGAGACATGAGCAGCGTTTTTCCTAATCCAGCCTGGCCAACAAGAACTGTCACCTTTCCTGCACATCCCTGGAGGAATGCTTCCAGTGTCACTTTAGACTCCACAGATCCAGAATCCCCATCGGGCTCTGAGTTAGGCAAAGAAAGTGTTTAGCCAGCGGCATTGCAATTTAATTATGCACATGTATGGGAGTTTTATGTCTGTTAGACCAAGCTACTTAAAAACAGCGAAAGATACATGTTTTTTAAGTTGACCACTTTCTTCAATTTTCACCCCTTTATTGACAGTTTTCAATGATCTTTAGACTACAATGAAAAGTAGTCATGCCCACCTGGTGTCTTGCTCCCTCTGTCTGCTGACCTCGGAGTTTGATCCGGCCTGTCCTTGCATCTGTTGGCTGCTTTTACGCTGACCCAGACATTCTCCAGCTGGACTTCCTGCACGAGCTGCTCACTCAGTTGCTGCCACCTTGTTAGCAGCAAACTCATCACTGCAGTTATGTACTGCTGCCAGTGATCTGTGGATAAATTAAATTATTTTAGAAAATGGTTCTTCATGTGGAGAGTAAAAAGTTACATCGCAGCCCATTTTAAAAAATATATCAGATCCAACAGGGGCCACATATTTAGTCAAATAATTGCAGTTTTAACAGGAGGTAGGTGGTGACAGACACCCATTATTTGAGAGTCCAAAATAAAAGATATATATATATTTAAAAAGTATAAGCAGGATTATGTGGTTTGAAAATCATTAATAAACTTTTGCAAAAATAAGACCACACATATTTCAGTGGTTGCATTTACAGAACATTGCATGGACAGTGAATTTTCCTTGATTATTTGTGCATCCTGATTTAGGTTCTACCCACCCAGACATACATGGTTAAAACCGGCAACGTTATAATTAGTAAGGAAGTTGTAAATGCCTGGTTTACTTCCATAATAAACCCATCACTGTGGAATGAATTCTTCTCGTAGCTTTTACTAACCATACAACTTAAGTTTTATGGCCAGTTCATGTTGGTGGCAAGCAACTTGTTTTCTGAACCTATGACATATGATTTATTATCATTACCTTAATACAACATTTCAAAATGGAACTAAGCCCCTCCATTAGTCTTAAAACAAAAGGCTTAACTAATCAAATTTTAAAAATCCACAATACAAGGAGTCATAAATTACCTTGTGTGTCTTTCTTTAAATTTAGATGTCTATTGAGCAGGGACAATACATTGAACATTGATTAATATAAAAACAAAACCAATGTCATGCATACAGGTGTATAGCCAAAGATAAATTGCAACTTCTGTCCCTGATTGGGCATTTACTCAAATTTAATAACTTTATAATCAGAAAGTAGGGAATCTATTTCAGATTTACTGCAATGCAATGCCAATTGTGTTGCAATTGCCATTTGCCAATGAGACAATTGTGCCACACCTTACTCTGTCCTTGTAATAAAATCATGTCCTTTTACTAGTAAATAGCAGTTTGCAAGGTTAGTTTGTGCATGTAAAAAGTGTTGAGTACCAATCCGTGGGCGTTTGATGGACTCCTGCTCTGAAGGAGGTGATGCCAACTTCTGATCTGTTGCACTACAACAGGAAATTTCTAGAAATAAAATTACACAAACACAAATGAATACTGGGGAAAAGTACACTAATACTATCCAATGCAGTGCAGGATAACTACTCGTAGACCTTCACTTTTAATTTCTAAGTCATCTTCAAATGAAGGAAAAGAAATCAAATTGGGTGCAGAGCATTTCCAAAGTGAAACCTAAGAAAAATGTCACATGATTTACTTAATATGAGCTGGTTGTTTCAAAGACTGTTGCACGTTGATAACATCTTTCACTTTCACTTTTTGCCAGAGCTCATCCTAATGTTATCTGCTGTGGAAAGCTTCACTATAAGCTAAATAAAGTAAATGAAGCACCAAATAGCAAGAAAAGAAACATCTTTTTTCACTTAAAAACAGATAATAACAGTCATTTATTCTCATAGTTACACAGACGGACATGGACAAACAGATGTTACCTACCCGTGTTTTTCTGAGTCACTGGTTCTGTGCCTGGAGACGACCTGTCGTCAACTGGACAGAAAAACATGAATTTACTGTCACACAGGGCAGCAAAACAACAGACTTTTTACACTAGTATACGTCACTTTTTTTCATTACCTCACTACATGCAGCGGATGGAAAAAAATACATGTAAACATGTAAATATGTCATGAGGATCAAAAGGACTAAAAATGAGAGAAGGCTCATCACCTGGAAAAGTTGCAGGTACTTTAATATTTTAAGCAGGAGCACGCAGGTTGAGAATCATTTATGGATGAATGTTTAATGAGGGTGTACTACTATTAAATTGTAGACGATGATCTATTTTAGCAAATTCAAATGAGCAAGCATGCACAGAAAAATAAATTATATTACAAATACAATGAAACAATGGTTTCTGTTTTAAAAGGCCTGAACAAATGTTTTTCTCCTCTCAGGCTGAAATGTTACGTTTAACTGTTCACTGTGATGTTTCACTTTTCACCACATCCCCAATCAGGATGTAACTGAAGGTGATTTCCGTAAGCTATAACAGGCAAAAAAAAATAATAATAATAATAATTAATTCCTTAGAATTATAGAGCAAAAGGCAGCAGCTGTTTTCCTGCAGTTTGCCCTGTGGGACTTTAGTTGAAATACCCTTACACATTAGATTTTATATGACAACATCCCTGCCATGCATAGATTGTCCTTAAAGGCAGAGTATGCAGCATTTACCTAAAAAAAAACCATACATTTATGAAGTATATGTAGGCCAATGAGTGGTTGACTCTGGTGACGGGGGATGTTATCGTTCAGCTGAGAGCTGACACTGTATTTCTCTCTCTCTGTATTTCTTTTCATCTTAATTAGTATTTTTATCTCATAGTTCAGACTTTTTATCTCATATTTTGAAAAGAAACTTGAAATAGGCAAATTATCTGCCAATTCAAGATAATTCTTCTCAATATTGGACTCATTTTTTAAAATACAAGATATTTCCCATTGATAAACTAAAATTTTTGCAGCGCACAATATTTATTTTTTTTAGCCAAAAGGTGAATTTATCAATTGCCTTCCAAACCATTCACGAACTGTAAATATGTTATCTCTTGAGCCATGAAAGATTCTCACGGACTTCACATTTCTGTGAAGAAACAGGAAGTGATCCATTTTTTGTCTCGCTTTGTAGATTCCTTCATTGAACCAAATTAGACACTCTAGCGGGCCGGTTCTGGCCCCCAGGCCGCATGTTTGACACTCATTCTTTAAGCCAATGACTTGTATCACTTGTCAACATTTATAACCTCCTCTCATACTCACTAGTTGCATATCCTGCCACAGACATGAGCTGCGCCTCCAGATCCATAGGGATGTTCTCACACATCATACACACACTCTGAAGGAATTTGCAGCAATCCATAGTGTTGACAGTCTTTAAATGCTCCAACATGGCTTTAATGTGTGTTGTTCTTGCCGCTGCCAAGAGGGCAGGCTGGTCCACGCTCCACCGAGGATCACCAGGAAGTATTTGGTACAACTTCATTATGATTGTGGATGACTGACTGCTAAGAACATTAAGGAGTTCTGAGGACACTTCAGCCAACACACAGTTTACATCTTCCTCATCAGCGCCACCCTCTTCATTCATGGTCTAACTCCATCAGCTGGGGCACAAACAAAGAAACATGGACATAAGTTTACAGCTTATAAATTCACACGCTATCACCCGAGGAATACGTTACAACATAAATAAGTACTGAACCTGCCCATTCCTGTGCAGGAACCAGTGTTCATTGTTAAAAGTGTAGGTGCTGCAGGTTCTTGGTGGAAGAAACATGTCAGTGTAGAAAAAAAATGACTAAAATGTAACTTTAACTAAATATAAAGTTCATGTAATCAAGAGTAAAATTGGTCATCCTTACCAAAATGAACACTAGCAGGAGATAGTGCTGCGCTTGGGGTAATTACCTAATTTCTTAAAGGAACCTGATTCACAGACTGTTAAAATAATGATGGTCATATTCACTTTCATTCATAATAATTCCTTAATTACTAATAAGAAATACGTTTACAATTGCTGTTCACGTCGATAGACGAGGTCATTTAGGACAAAGCCGAGGTCATTTACCATCCTCCATACAGAATCGTTATATTTTTGATCGTTTATTCATCAGTGCAGTTCTTATTCAGTAAATAAATCGGAATTAAAACAGAATCTCACCAATATCTTTTGCCGTGGACTGTGTGCCCTGCAGTCGTGCGTTTGTTTTTTTTTGTTGTTTTTTTTATATATAAAACGAAACCAACGTTTTTAGGTTTTGTTTTCGATTTGGAGCCGCAGCACCACTCTAAACAACTGCGGGCAGATCACGTCTCATATTACGTTATGGACGCTGCGCGCCGTGGAGTCTCACAGCGACAGCCATAAAATCAGACGACGGCTTCTTACTTTTCGCCCCTGCATTTTCCTACGTGCAGCAATAATTTAAAAAAACATGGTTTTCTTAAAGTTACGGTTCTTGTCCGAGTCTACGGTGTGTTCGTTTTCTTCAGTGTCGCGTAAGCTTTAATATAATCTCGCGTTTCATCTCGCGCGTGCATCAATTTATCTCCGAATTAAATCGACAGCCGGACAGTGGAGCTTTATAAACAGAGAGCGAATAGAAGTAGTCTGTATAGAACGAGAACGCGTCTAATTACATTACTAATCAGTTTAATCATCTACATAGTTAAATATTAGGATTCTGGCAGGTAGTGAAGCTACACAGTCCTCTCAGTAACCATGCAGGTTAACTTTATCGTTGCCCTATTCAGATAATGGCCTGTCCTTTTTTGACAAAAGTTTTTGGCCTAAATCATCTCTTGTTGATGCTGCCAGGTCTGGTAAAATCACCTAATCCTAAATTGAAAGGACCATGCTCTTTATGTCCTTTTTATCTAAGTCTGAGTTTTTTTTTTTTTTTTTTTTTTTATTTTTAGAAATTTAACAAGTGTTCATGATGGTGGTTGCTTCAAGAAGCAAAAACAAGCTCTAAAGATGATTCATTAATCAATCTCTACTGGTGAGTGATAAAGGCTAGAGGCTATAATGTTTTATAATAATTTAGTCAAAATTTCACAAGTTATACTTTAATAAGAATTTAATATAACGTGTTGCGCATGTCAATAAATTCAATAGATATGTAGCACAGAAAGAAAGGAAGTTTCAGGATCTTTAGTCCATTAAACATGTTCATTGACAATTTGCCACATCTCAGGTTTAGAAAAACTGTCAAAACTGGATGTTGGAAATAGGTAGACTTCACTCCTCCATGGAAGCTTCATCCTCTGCCTCTGGAGAAGCCTGAAGACAAATGTCTCATTATTAGCTCATATAAAAGCAGCAGGCAGACTCTAGCACTTCAGGTAGTATGTCCAATGTTCCTAAGGAGCAGATTGAGTTCCTGGATTGTGGAATGTTTTAAAGTTGCTGTTTTAACTACTGTGAACACATTTTAAAGACTTAGTGATCAATTTTATCTGTTTGTCTTTTTCTATATTTAACTATTTTGAGCCACGTAGTGTCCAGGCCCTCTAAATTTGATAACCTGTCCTGATGTTGGTGCTCACCATATGGCGGCCATGCAAGTGATATACAGAGGTAAAATTGCTTAAAAATTGCTTTGTAGGAATTTGGTTTTGTGTGTGTGCAGGTATACACATTGATCGAAAGAGATGACTCAGTATTCAGTATTATACTAAAGTGTCTTAAATGTTGTGGGTTATATGATACAGCAGTGACTTGGAGCTGGGTGATTTAAGGACTGCATTGCTGTAGGTTAATAATACAAGCTGTCTATGGTATAGAATAAAGTGTTCAGGAGCCTGCTTTGTGTCACACCTTCTCCCTTTGTAATTTTTAATTTATGATTGTCAAAGCTACTGCGGTCTTGCCGGTCCTGTATTCTGGTGTAAACTGACCCTGAATACTATATGGGGAAGTTGTCAAATTGACGTTTTTTTCTCCTTTCAAATAGCACTCAATAAATAATAATAAATTGCCCATCAAGTTGAAATCCAGGTCGGCATTTTACTGTGAGAAACCTGTCAATGTCTTATTTTTGGGGGTGGAATCCCCTCTCAACATGACTTGGTTGCACACCCAGCTTCAGCAGTGGAAGAAGTACCAAAGTAAAAAATAACAGTGTAAGCACTCAATTAGAAGTAAATAACCTGAATTAAAAATGCATTCAAGTAAAAGTACAGAAACAATATCATCAAAATGTACTTCTTGTATCACAAGTAGACGTAGCCTACCCATTATACAGAATGGCAACATTAAAAAATGCATAGCCTATTTTATCACTAAGAAGTTTTTAATGTTCATCAAGACAGAGCCGATTTTAGATTTGCCAAAACATAATAGATTAGTAGCACATTACTGCATCATACAATTTTTAATGAGAAAAGTAACTCATTCATGTAATTTGCCTCTGAAAGGTAGAAAAGTTGCATACTAAAATATAAAAATATAAGTAAAGTACAAGTATGGAAAAAAAATTGTAATTGGGTACCTGTACTTAACATAAGAGTTGACCAGATAACATTTTGTTTGCCATGATCCAGAAAACCACCTGGTGTATCAGTGACAAAGTTATATTACAGTACACCTTAAAGGGCATGCAGCCATTATTATTATTAGTTATGCATGTGCCTGTGAATTGCCTAAAGGCAATATTACAAATTTGAATGAGGTGAAAGCACCAGCACCTCTCTACCCTGGTGAACAGCAGTCTCTTTCATCATCCTTTTAAATAGATTATACCATGATTGGTCAAAGGGGAAAGGACTTTGCAGAGCTTTTCTGTACTATGCACTCTCACTTTGGCAACGAGCCAGCTGACTGTATTTTTACAGTCACTTCAACAACTGCCTTGTGCCCCAAAACACCCACCCCCCATCTACGAGACCTCTGACCTTCCATAGCTTCTCACGTTATTCTCAGTTCTCAGACAGCTATCTAATTGCATCGAGTTGAGGTAATTAGATATGCCAAATGTTGTGCAACTTTACAAGAAGATATGTTAATAAAGGACAATGCATACAGTATGTATTGTCACCATGACCCTGCATTGACTCAATAATAGATGATTACATTTACAACTGGACTGTTGTGCAAAATGAGACGATACTCAACGATTATAATTCTATTGTGACAAAGTAAGTGACGAATTAAAATCAAAATCTGCCACTGATCGACACATATCTCGGTAATACTGGATTTTAGAAATTAATGCCATGTTTGAATTCATAGTTATAATCATGTTTGATGTTTGATAAATGCATGTTAATAAACATCTGCAGGTTAGCTTTACTCTTTTTCTTATCAAAGCCTTAATGGTTTACGGCTCAATCATATGACCGAGTCAGGAAAACTGCAGAGGGAGGGCTTCACTGTGAGACATCAATCATTCTCACTGTTACTGCCTTGGTGGGAAAACTGACACCTGAACATTCAACAATGTTAAACATAATTTAGCATCAGTTAACACTCAAGTGTTTGTCTGCATCAACTGACAGCAGACATTTATATTTACACATTGAGCAAATAAACAAAAGCTGATATTGTTAATTTCTCAATTTGTGTGATAGTCTTGCCAGTTGCAAAATAAATTGTACATTTGTGTAAATATAACATTTTGAAAATGAAATCATGACAAATATCTTTGAAACAATGAATGAAATAACAAAATATTACTATATTACACAATTAAAATACATTGTGGCATTCAAATAAATAATTGCCAGTTCATGGCAACATTTTAACACATTATCTCTTTTTAAGTACAGAGCAGTAATCGGTTTAGACAAATATATAGTCAACCAATCCGGTGTGACTATTGCACTCTTCAATGACATGTGCACTTCTTTCATCTCCTTTAAAACGACTCAAATGACATGATGGAGTGTGACAGTAGCCCCCTAACAAATGCAGCTTGAACAGATGGCATGTAATCCTCACATCCCAAGTTAGCTGACAACTGGCTCACTCTCACCACTAAATCAAATTCACCCAACAATCTCTATAGAATCTTTTATAATTACACGTAATGGAGCTTGGACCCTGTAGATTGTACATTTCAGGAGACAGTGACAGTCTCATGAGATGGTAATATGAGTTAATAAATAATTAATTGGGTTTTAATTAAATTAAAAAAATGTAACATTCAGTTTATTTATTTCCAAACTTAGTGATTGAAAAGACTGCATTGAAAGTCATACCTGAGTAAATTAGCATGTGTACAATAAAGATTTCCCAAAATAATCCATAATATACAGATTAATTTCAAAAAAACTTTGCACAAAGAAAAACTGGAGCTCGGTTATTTTGCCTAAGAATGACAATAATATATTCTACTCTTTTCAATACTTTTAAACAAAAATTATCTTGGAAAAATCAAGTGGGACATCATGTCAAGTAACATATGCACTGTCAATAATTCTGTTTAAAAAGATAAAAATTTGTGCTACGCTCACCTCCACAAAAGCAGGTTTGTTTGGAGGCAAAAATGAACAAAAGCCCAAAAACTCCACTTCTACCCAGCCACTAGTTTTTCAGATGCAAAAAATAATATTTGTAATGTATTTGCTGCCTTTGGTATGAGGACATATTTGATCAATATAACACATTCATAAAACTAATCTTTTAAAGGTGTGTAGACCTTAATATGTGAGTTCAGATTACAGTAATAATATGTAATAATTTAATAAAATTTTTATATAAAACAATGATTCCATGTATTGCTTTTATGTATATAACTATTCAAAACTAAGTGGTTTAAGTATGAATTCTCCCAAATTGCAAGAGCCAGCAAAATATTCCAGATGCTCTGCAGTGTGTCTCAGTTGTCACCCTAGCCATATTTGGAATGTTGCCCGCCTTTAACCTTTGCTTTGTAAGCAAACCAGAGAGAATATAAGGGATGGAGCAAGAGCATCAGTGTTAGTGGTAGGAGGCCAGTGACGTTCTTGTGTGTGGTGAGGTTCTCAACTGTTAAGCATTGTAATATTGATGTAATTCTCATTATCATTCATGGGAGTGAAAAGATATTTTGTAAAAGTGCACTCTTTGATTTCCTACAAAATGAATTAAACTTGAAGATGTTCTTAAAGCTTGAAAATAAATAGCAAAGAAGAATGTTACATTTGAAAAATTATTAATCATTTGTTGTTTTCTGAACTGACTAAAGGTTTTTTTTATATATAGGATTGTGGAATACAAATTCTTTTCACAGGGACTGAGGATCAGGTATGTACAGCTCTCACCATTTTTGACTTTTTTTATATTTATTTCAAAATATTTACAGTTTAAAGTAACATAAATAATTAAAATAAATCATTTGTTTTACAGCTCTTTTCAGACTTCTCTTTAGAGCTCTAGAAGCCACAGGGCAGTTTTGATCTGTCTCATTTATATTAATAAACCACTCTTTTTATTGGGTGACTCAAATATTTGTAAATAGGGGGTGGCTGCTGACTGTATAGGTGTGAATCCAAAGATTCATGGAAGTACAAAGGAGTGATTTAGAGCTTCTGAATCCACGCTGCATGTAATTCTATGTGGATTGTTTGATGCTTGAGACAGTATTGATATTACACAGACCTTCTGTGTGGGCAAAAAAGCTATGAAAATGGCATGAATATAGCAACTTTAAGATTGTGCATCACTGACCTCTTGTATTCTTGAATCAGTTTGGAAAAACTCAAATGTTATTATGAATAACTATCAGGTCAGAATGAAAAGATAATCATTCAGAGACTTTAGTTTGATGGGGATATTGTGTATAGAGACATATTGTATATTTTTTATTGTTATTGTTATTTGACTAAAATTGTTATTCTTTGATTTGTTACACAGACATAAGCCGCCACCATGAGTACGGACGCTGAAATGCAGATTTATGGCAAAGCTGCCATTTATCTCCGTAAGCCAGAGAAGGAGAGAATTGAGGCACAAACTGCACCATTTGATGCCAAGACAGCTTGCTATGTGGCCGATGTCAAAGAGCTGTATTTGAAGGCTACAATCACCAAGAAAGATGGTGGCAAAGTCACCGTCAAAGTCAAAGATACGGATGAGGTTTGTATCAGGAAGTGAGATTTAACTGTGAGAGCGATGTGATCAGTTCTCATTGTAACCATTGTTCCCCTAGGAGAGGACAGTTAAAGAAGATGACGTCCATCCAATGAATCCTCCCAAGTTCGACAAAATTGAGGACATGGCCATGATGACCCATCTCAATGAAGCCTCCGTCTTGTATAACCTCAAAGAGCGTTATGCAGCATGGATGATCTACGTAAGACAATCTGACACTGAGCAAATAGAATTTTTGAAATCACACTACAAAGAACACAAAGTTAACTATAACATATCTACGGCCATTTTCAGACCTACTCTGGGTTGTTCTGTGCCACTGTGAACCCCTACAAGTGGCTCCCAGTGTACGATGCTGAAGTTGTAAATGCCTATAGAGGCAAGAAGCGTATGGAGGCTCCACCCCACATCTTCTCCGTCTCTGACAACGCTTATCAGTTCATGCTTACTGGTAAGTCCTCCACTTAATGTAGAATTTATGAACAGAAGGAGGTTTCTTTTGCAGAAATATAGTTAATTGTTTTGTTTCTAATTTTAACAGATAGGGAGAACCAGTCTGTTTTGATCACGTAAGTGTTACATTTGTCAAATTTTACAACATAGTGAAATATCTTGGTCAAAAATTCTTATAAGTCTTTATCTATACACAGTGGAGAATCTGGTGCTGGAAAGACTGTGAACACCAAGCGTGTCATCCAGTACTTTGCAACAATTGCAGTTTCTGGAGGAGGAGGCGGAGAGAAGAAAAAGGCTGAATCAAAGATTCAGGTCTGTTAACATTTCTGAAAGTATAGAATATTTCCAAAAGAAAAAATAAGATCCATGGCTGATATCTGTTCTAACACTGGATTGTAGGGATCACTGGAGGATCAGATTATTGCAGCTAATCCTCTGCTGGAGGCCTATGGTAATGCCAAAACTGTGAGAAATGACAACTCTTCTCGTTTCGTAAGTATGGAGTGATTTCCACACATGAGAAAGGTCTTACACATTGCCCACGTGGAGAGATTTTAAAAATGTCTTTGCTCCAAACAGGGTAAATTCATCAGAATCCACTTCGGAACAACTGGCAAACTGGCTAGTGCTGATATTGAGACATGTAAGTAACATATTTTCATTTTAAGTGCTAATTTTATGACCTACACTAGATGGACCCAAATTGTGACTTATTTACAATATTTGTAGATCTGCTGGAGAAGTCTAGAGTGTCATTCCAGCTTCCAGATGAGAGAGGCTACCATATCTTCTACCAGATGATGACCAACCACAAGCCTGAGCTTGTTGGTAAGCAGACTGAATCATTGTTCACTGTGAAACTTACAGTTTTCATATGAAATATACTTTTCTAAACTGTTTACCCTTCTTTGTTCTCCAGAAATGGCACTTATCACAACCAACCCCTACGACTTCCCCATGTGCAGCATGGGTCAGCTTACTGTGGCCAGCATTGATGACAAAGTTGAGCTGGAAGCCACTGATGTAAGTGATTTTTAAAATGTGCAAATCTACTTTATGCATTAAATGCAACAGCAAAACAATTATTTTAAATAAATGCATTTTCTGAATTGATTGTGTTTTGTATGCACACCTCCTTTGCACACAGAATGCTATCGATATCCTGGGTTTCTCTGCTGAGGAGAAAACATACATCTACAAGTTGACTGGTGCTGTTCTCCACCATGGTAACATGAAGTTCAAGCAGAAGCAGCGTGAGGAGCAGGCTGAGCCTGATGGCACAGAGGGTGAGGACTGAGTGTTATCTCAAAGTGAATACCTTAAGAAAAGCGGTTAACGTTGGTACTGTTCCTTGTGTCCTGGAAGATTTCAACATCCTGGAGGAAATTGTAGTCTATTACAGATATTATCTGTGTTAATCAACATCATAAAAACATTATGTTGCCAATGTATTAACATAAACATTTTTTTTCAGAGGCTGACAAGGTTGCTTACTTGCTGGGTATTAACTCTGCTGACATGCTGAAGGGTCTGTGCTATCCCAGAGTGAAGGTCGGAAATGAGTTTGTCACCAAGGGACAGACTGTACCTCAGGTAAACAAGATATAATGGTATTGATTTCTTGTTTTAATTTTCTAATTTTATTCAAGTTACATTGATTTGACAAACTTAAGCCTAATTATATGTTTTCTTTTTTCTTCAGGTGATGAACGCAGTGCCTGCCCTTGCCAAGTCTATCTATGAGAGGATGTTCTTGTGGATGGTCATCCGTATCAACCAGATGTTGGACACTAAACAAGCCAGGCAGTTCTTCATTGGTGTCCTGGATATCGCTGGCTTTGAAATCTTTGATGTAAGGTTAATACCTAACAAAGCCGATTTGGCTATGACAAGGGATTCCTATTGATTTTCATTGCTTATTGGAAACATTTGTCCACTTACAGTTCAACAGCATGGAACAGCTGTGCATCAACTTCACCAATGAGAAGCTGCAACAGTTCTTCAACCACACCATGTTTGTCCTGGAGCAAGAGGAGTACAAGAAGGAGGGTATTGTCTGGGAGTTCATTGACTTTGGTATGGACTTGGCTGCCTGTATTGAGCTGATTGAAAAGGTAAGCACTTAAGTTGTGTGATTCTATGAAATTGTTCTTAATATAACATCTTGTATCACCTAATGATAACCTTTTTTCAACTTTTTAAAGCCCATGGGCATCTTCTCCATCCTTGAAGAGGAGTGCATGTTCCCCAAGGCCACAGACACATCCTTTAAGAATAAGCTGTATGACCAGCATCTTGGCAAAAACAAAGCATTTGAGAAGCCAAAACCAGCAAAGGGCAAGGCTGAGGCTCACTTCTCCCTGGTGCACTATGCTGGTACTGTGGACTACAACATCCAAGGCTGGCTGGACAAGAACAAGGATCCACTGAATGACTCTGTTGTTCAGCTGTACCAGAAGTCTTCATGTAAAATTATGCCAATCCTGTATCCTCCACCAGTAGCTGAGGGTATGACAGCAGTACATATATAACATTTTTTGTTTCTATATTATTTATTTTATTTTCATGCAAATATGAAGTACTATAACTTAATATTTTCTATTTAAAATTATGAACAGATACCTCAAAGAAAGGAGGCAAGAAGAAGGGTGGTTCTATGCAGACTGTGTCTTCACAGTTTAGGGTAAGGTTAAATAAGGCAAAGTTAGACATAAACTTTATCTCTCAGTTTATACTCAAATTAACATTCATCACATTTTATGACAATTCACTGTTTTGGATCTACAGGAGAACTTGGGCAAGCTGATGACTAACTTGAGGAGCACCCATCCTCACTTTGTGCGTTGCCTGATCCCCAATGAGTCAAAGACTCCAGGTGCATATATAAGATAATCATACATATTTTGTATGGTTTACTTATTGTTTGCTGCTTTAACATGGAGAACATCTAATCACAGAATTAATTAAGAAATGTATTTTTCACAGGTCTGATGGAGAACTTCCTGGTCATCCACCAGCTCAGGTGTAATGGTGTACTGGAGGGTATCAGAATCTGCAGAAAAGGTTTCCCCAGCAGAATCATCTATGGTGACTTCAAGCAGAGGTATCAATGAATATGTTCTTAACAGCTTGTACTGTTTAATGCAAACTACCCCAAAAAATCTTTCCATTGACCGTCACCTCTTTTATCAAAGATACAAGGTCCTGAATGCCAGTGTCATCCCTGAAGGGCAGTTCATTGACAACAAGAAGGCATCAGAGAAGCTGCTTGGTTCAATTGACGTTGATCATGACCAGTACAGATTTGGACACACCAAGGTAAGCATTATATTTTACTTACACCATCATCTCTAGCCTACTTCATTACAATTGCAACACTTGGTGATTCGAGAAAACCAAACTATTTAATTAATATAATCAAATAATTTAATTACAAAGAGCTCTTATGATATTGGTGCTTCATAAGACCATGATTAATTATTGGTAAATAATAATGACTATAATTGGTATGCCTTAAATCAGGGATGAAAAAGAAGTATTTTGTCGTGTTGTTTGTTTTACATAGTGTGAGGTATGCTTTCTTTGAGTTCATCCTAGTATCAATGTTTAACTTTATTGTGGAATTATTTATATATATTCTTGGTTCATTCAGGTGTTCTTCAAGGCTGGACTGCTGGGTACTCTTGAGGAAATGAGAGATGAAAAATTGGCAAGTCTGGTCACAATGACTCAGGCTCTCTGCCGTGCTTACCTCATGAGAAGAGAGTTTGTGAAGATGATGGCACAGAGGCACGTTTAAAACAGCTAATCCTGTACACACAGTCCGTCATATGAAAAAAAACAACATTGTCTGTAACAACAACTTTTTGTCTGCAGGGATGCTATCTATACAATCCAGTACAATATTCGCTCATTCATGAATGTCAAACATTGGCCATGGATGAAGGTGTACTACAAGATCAAGCCTTTGCTGAAGAGTGCTGAAACTGAGAAGGAGCTGATGGCCATGAAGGAGAACTATGAGAAGATGACAACTGACCTGGCTAATGCCCTGGCCAAGAAGAAGGAACTGGAGGAAAAGATGGTGTCTCTTCTGCAGGAGAAGAATGATCTGGCCCTGCAAGTGGCATCTGTAAGTTGACATCAACAGGCAGTTATGCTTTTTCAAATTGTTTCTACAAGGTTTTATATACTATTATATACTAACATATTTTTTTCAATGTAAACTAGGAAGGTGAGAATCTGGCAGATGCTGAGGAGAGATGTGAGGGACTTATTAAGAGCAAGATTCAGCTGGAGGCCAAACTCAAAGAGACAACTGAGAGACTGGAAGATGAAGAGGAAATCAATGCTGAGCTTACTGCCAAGAAGAGAAAGCTGGAGGATGAATGCTCTGAGCTCAAGAAGGACATTGATGACCTGGAGCTTACCCTGGCCAAAGTGGAAAAGGAGAAACACGCCACTGAGAACAAGGTTTGTAAATGTTAATATGTGTATCGCAGATCAAGTAACATTATCAAGGTTACCATTTGATAACATCTTTCTTTCTTGCTACGTTAGGTGAAGAATCTGACTGAGGAGATGGCCTCTCAGGATGAGAGCATTGCTAAGCTGACCAAGGAGAAGAAGGCCCTTCAGGAGGCTCATCAGCAGACTCTTGATGACCTGCAGGCTGAGGAAGACAAAGTCAACACTCTGACCAAGGCCAAGACCAAGCTTGAGCAGCAAGTGGATGATGTGAGTTAATGAACTAACTTGAATTGACAAAACAAGGTTCTTCCTGGACGTGATATTGACTGAATATACATATAACTATTATATACTATATCTACTTATTACTGTGCAGCTTGAGGGTTCTCTGGAGCAGGAGAAGAAGCTGCGCATGGACCTGGAGAGAACCAAGAGAAAGCTTGAGGGTGATCTTAAACTGGCCCAGGAATCCATCATGGATCTTGAGAATGATAAACAGCAGTCTGATGAGAAAATTAAAAAGTAAAATAATGGTTTTCATCTCCAAATCAATGACAAGGTTTCTAGACATGGCCAGAAGCATGGATAAATTCTTACTATGCACTTTATTATTTTAACAGGAAGGACTTCGAAGTTAGTCAGCTTCTGAGCAAGATTGAAGATGAGCAGTCAATGGGTGCTCAGCTTCAGAAGAAGATCAAGGAGCTTCAGGTGACTCATATACAGTGTTACATAAAATATTTCTCTATATGTTCCCTGTTTTTGGTTTTAAAATGAATGTTTACTGAACAACAATAAACCTGCATTAAACAGGCCCGTATTGAGGAACTGGAGGAAGAGATTGAGGCTGAGCGTGCTGCTCGTGCCAAGGTTGAGAAGCAGAGAGCTGATCTCTCCAGGGAACTTGAGGAGATCAGTGAGAGGCTGGAGGAGGCCGGTGGTGCCACTGCTGCTCAGATTGAGATGAACAAGAAGCGTGAGGCTGAGTTCCAGAAGGTCCGCCGTGATCTTGAGGAGGCCACTCTGCAGCATGAGGCCACTGCTGCCGCTCTGCGCAAGAAGCAGGCCGACAGTGTTGCTGAGCTGGGAGAGCAGATCGACAACCTCCAGCGTGTCAAGCAGAAGCTTGAGAAGGAAAAGAGTGAATACAAGATGGAGATTGATGACCTCTCCAGCAACATGGAGGCTGTTGCCAAAGCAAAGGTAAATAAGACATTGCTTGGTGGTAGCAAATGAAATAATAGGCATTACAAAAACAAAACTGATATATAATACTAAAAACTTTTCCTCATTAGGGAAATCTTGAAAAGATGTGCCGTACTCTTGAGGACCAACTTAGTGAACTGAAGACCAAGAATGATGAAAATCTCCGTCAAGTGAATGACCTGGGTGCACAGAAAGCACGTCTCTTGACAGAAAATGGTATGTGTGAAATAGTGTTCAACTAAAGTGATCTTTGCTGTGTATAACAATCAGTGTATATTACTGACCACATTGAGGTCAGAGCAGGTACATAGAGAACTTCTGTCATCAGGATGCAAGCATTCTGCTTCCACCTAGTGTCAATGGTTATCTGGTTTAGCCTCCTGTTTATCACTGCAGTATCTCTGTGGAATGATGACAAATCTCTCAAAATAAACAAGCTTCTACATGAAATGACATTCAACAAAAGTGATACCATACAGTGATCTACAGTACAAACTGAAAAATAGAACCAACACTAATGTGTAACACAATTTTCACACAAGGTGAATTTGGCCGTCAAATTGAAGAGAAAGAAGCTCTCGTCTCCCAGCTGACCAGAGGCAAACAGGCCTTCACACAGCAGATTGAGGAGCTGAAGAGACAGAATGAAGAGGAGGTTAAGGTAAATTGAACATTTAAATAAGAGTATAAAAAAGTATCACTTATGTCTATTATTCAGAACTAATTTAACATTCAATAATATTTCTCATACCAGGCCAAGAATGCTCTTGCCCATGGACTGCAATCAGCCCGTCATGACTGCGATCTGCTGAGGGAGCAGTTTGAAGAGGAGCAGGAAGCCAAGGCTGAGCTGCAGCGTGGAATGTCCAAGGCCAACAGTGAGGTGGCTCAGTGGAGAACTAAGTATGAAACTGATGCTATCCAGCGCACTGAGGAACTTGAGGAGGCCAAGTGAGTACAATTTAAAGAAATAAATGTCCAGAAATCTATTGTAGCTTAACTGAAAGCAGTATTACTTGTATCAATACTTTTAATTAAATTCATCCAAAGTTCAAATTCAATTTCTTGAAAAGGTGCCCTGTCTTGTACAAACCTATAACTATAAAAATTTGCCCATTTTTTTGACAGGAAAAAGCTGGCCCAGCGCCTTCAGGATGCTGAGGAGCAGATTGAGGCTGTGAACTCCAAGTGTGCTTCTCTGGAGAAAACCAAACAGAGGCTCCAGAGTGAGGTGGAGGACCTCATGATTGATGTGGAGAGAGCTAATGGCCTGGCTGCCAACCTGGACAAGAAGCAGCGGAACTTTGACAAGGTACCACCTTTTATTTAGTGTGAAGAAGCAAGAGAACAGCAAATATTTGGCTTCAAGGTGATTAACAACTCAGTCAACTGCATATATTGTGTAATTTAGGTGTTGGCTGAGTGGAAACAAAAGTATGAGGAGGGTCAGGCTGAGCTTGAAGGAGCTCAGAAGGAGGCTCGTACTCTCAGCACTGAGCTGTTCAAGATGAAGAACTCATATGAGGAATCTCTGGATCACCTGGAGACCATGAAGCGTGAAAACAAGAACCTGCAACGTGAGTTACATTTCTTTTTTAACAACTATTGGAGCCTTTAACACATATTTTTATATAAATGCATAGTCTACAGTACCAGTCAAAACATTTCGATTGGTAATGGATATATTTTATATCTAACCAATATGAAACACATATTTCTCTGCAGAGGAGATCTCAGATCTGACTGAACAGATTGGTGAGACTGGCAAGAGCATCCACGAGCTGGAGAAGTGCAAGAAGCAGGTGGAGACAGAGAAGGCTGAGATCCAGACAGCTCTTGAAGAGGCTGAGGTAAATTTAATTCTGGGGAAAGGTTCTAAGAAGAAATTCCAAATAATGGATGAATTTATACAGTCTGGAGGCAGGGTTTACCATTTTATTTTCCCATATCATTAGGGAACTCTGGAACATGAAGAGTCTAAGATCCTCCGCGTTCAGCTAGAGCTCAACCAGGTTAAAGGTGAGGTGGACAGGAAGCTGGCAGAGAAGGATGAGGAGATGGAGCAGATCAAGAGGAACAGCCAGAGGGTGATTGACTCCATGCAGAGCAATCTGGACTCTGAGGTCAGGAGCAGAAACGATGCCCTGAGAATCAAGAAGAAGATGGAGGGAGACCTGAACGAGATGGAGATTCAGCTGAGCCATGCTAATCGCCAGGCTGCAGAGTCCCAGAAGCAGCTGAGGAACGTGCAGGCACAGCTGAAGGTATTGTAATACACAGTTGTTGTTGCACAGACTCTGGCCACACCACTAATCTTATGTATTAATGCAAATACGTTTCCTGATTCATTTTAACTAGGATGCACAGCTGCACCTTGATGATGCTGTCAGAGCCCAGGATGACTTCAAGGAGCAAGCTGCTATGGTGGACCGCAGAAATGGTCTCATGGTGGCTGAAATTGAGGAACTTAGGGCTGCTCTGGAGCAGACAGAGAGAGGCCGCAAAGTTGCTGAGCAGGAGCTGGTGGATGCCAGTGAGCGTGTTGGACTTCTGCATTCTCAGGTAAACTCTTTTGTATGAATCAAGTACTTTTGAAATAAGTTAGTGTCTTGGTATTTGATGACTTAGAGGACAATATTTATCTTTTAGAACACAAGTCTTCTGAACACCAAGAAGAAGCTTGAGGCTGACCTGGTTCAGATCCAGGGTGAAGTGGATGATACTGTTCAGGAAGCAAGGAATGCAGAGGACAAGGCCAAGAAGGCTATCACTGACGTAGGTTTATATTTCCATTCTCCCTTATCTAAAAAAATCTAAAATTGATTTCTTTTAAGATATTTCCATTGAATGTGTAATGCTGCATACACTAGGCTGCAATGATGGCTGAGGAGCTGAAGAAGGAGCAGGACACTAGCGCTCACCTGGAGAGAATGAAGAAGAACCTGGAGGTTGCTGTTAAGGACCTGCAGCATCGCCTGGATGAGGCTGAGAACTTGGCCATGAAGGGTGGCAAGAAGCAGCTCCAGAAACTGGAGTCTAGGGTAAGACAGTTAGGAAACAAACATTAAAGCTGAAAGAAACCATATAAAACATGCATTCTAAATCTTTAATGACTTTTCTGGTTTTCTGAAGGTGCGTGAGCTGGAGGCTGAGATTGAGGCTGAACAGAGACGTGGAGTAGATGCCGTTAAGGGTGTCCGCAAATATGAGAGGAGGGTGAAGGAACTCACCTACCAGGTACAGTCACTTTTACATATAAAATATTTTATTTAATATAACCTAATAAATACGAACACAGACCTGTCTAATATGCACATATCTGCTTCTCATCAAAATATGCACACACACACTTAATACCACCAACACATACCCTGCATGAGTCATTCCTGCTATGACTCGCAACTGTTATATGTATTTTCTGTATGTCTGTCCTTTTTCCTGTCATTGTTACTGTCATGCCATTTCACCAATAAAATGAAATGGAATGGAAAGAAAGAAGAAATCTAAACATGCAAATCAATACTTTTTGCCATAGACTGAGGAGGACAAGAAAAATATCTCCAGGCTGCAGGACTTGGCTGACAAGCTGCAGCTCAAAGTGAAGGCCTACAAGAGGCAGGCTGAGGAAGCGGTAAGTGCAGAAATGACGAGAACTTCATACCACTTCAGTTATTTTATACACAGTAGTTCTAAGGGGGTTTTAAAACATTGGAACATTTTATTGACATCTTGCATTCCAGGAGGAGCAGGCCAATGTTCACCTGGCCAAATGCAGGAAGGTTCAGCATGAGCTGGAGGAGGCTGAGGAGCGTGCAGATATTGCTGAGTCCCAGGTCAACAAGTTGAGAGCAAAGACCCGTGACTCTGGCAAGGTAATTCAGTTGAATGAAAAATATAACTATTCTCATTCTTGAATTTATATCTATTAATATATTACAGCAGTTGCTTTACAGTACTATATTCTGCTTATTTAATATTAGGTTTAAATAATTCATCTGAAAAATGTCATCTAAGTTATTTAAATCTAACTGAAACAACATTTATCTGTTTACAGGGGAAAGAGGCAGCTGAATAAAGCACACTGAGTGTGCTGCTCTGTTGAATCATATAATATGACACAAATTATGCTGACACAATAAAGGTAAAACTTTTGCTCATAAAATGCTGTCTGTATTACTTTCATCTCCTTGCTTCCTTTGAAACAAAGCAAATGTGGAATTTGGACAATTTCTTACTTTCCAAAACACCAAAGGTTTCCAGCCAAACAATAACTATAAATGCATTATCTGATGAAACAATCTTTAACATTTGAGGTGAAGGTGGTATGGGCAGCTAATAACACTGTCCCAGATGTGCAGACACTTAAATAATAGAAAAGCTGTTCTAACAGCAGCTTTGCATTAGAAAGCAGGAACAAATTAGCTGAAAAAGTTAAGTTTTTGTTTAAATGACTTGGCATGATCATAGATGAAGTATATTTTGAATCATAGCTTAACTCTCATAAATAAGCTTCCATTACAGACAGGACTTAATTTACACTTGACAGCAAAATATCCTGGCATCCTAAAATCACACCATGCATACTTATATTTAGCTGTGGTCAGAAAGCATCCAGCTACATTTCATTACATTACATTGATTTCAGAAAATCAATTAGAGCTGGGTATTGGCAAGGACCTCACAATATAATTCTATCAAGATAAATTAACAAAATAAACATACTTCAATACATTGCAATATATAATTTAGTGAAGATCTAAAATTTAAGTTGAAAAACTTCCCGTATAGCTCTTGTGTGAGGTACACATTAGAGTACATATAAGAGTACCTGCAAATATCTATATTTGCAGGTATATACAACACAACACTCCCGACCCGGATATAGGATAATTGTATAAACATTGAATAAAATAGGTAGAAGTCAAAAGAGTCAATTCATATAAAATAACATGTATTTGAATCAGGCACCACGCAGAAACAAAGATGTGACATGACTGTAAAATAAGTACACGTTACATATTCAAATATATAGTTAAAAATAAATATTGAGCAGTTGGAAGTGTGATTGCTATATGGATATGCTTTAAAGTACAATGCTATCATGTCACTTTACTGGGTGACAATATATTGTGGACATTTTTAAATTGAGTTTTACAGTGCTATTTCTTAATTATTGCCTGTGACATATATAAAATATGTTGCTCAACAACAGGAATGAGGTTGACATTCAGCCACTGCTGTGAATCCAAATATGGACTTGAAGCGATGTCTGCAGAGTCAGTTAAAGTGTTAATAGCTTGACATATGAGTGTGAATAGCAGACATATCTCTTTCACCTCATCACACTTTATGGTTATATAATGTTCATGATTTCCTTTTCATAATACTTTTCAGAATTGTTTTAATTTAAATAGCATGTTCACAATTTTATTTAGAAATATTTTGCTTCAATCAGTATTTAGGACTTTTACTAATTATTTTATTTTTAATCAAATAACTGTATCAATTAAATAAGACGAATATGAATGTTGTAATCAGTATGCTGCAATGAATTGTTCAAATCAATGAATATCCAAAAGTTAAACTATAAACTGACCTATTTTAAGAAGGGATTATGACAAATTCCTGGATTTGCTTTTGCCAGTGGAAACTCGAAACATAATATGTGTGTAGCAACAAATCTGATGCAAGGATCAGCTGTCATGCTAACCATATTTGGCATGGGACCCATATTTAACTCCTGCATTGTAAGCAAAATGCATTCAATGCTAGGATTCTAATTCAAGTCAGTGAGAGTGGTAGAAGATTCATGAAGTTGTGTTTGTGGTGAAATATTTCCTAAAATGTCAATGTCTGGCATACACCACGTTGCTACTTTCAGGAAATAATATTGAAGTTTTCTTGTTTGTTTGTTATCTCAACTTACTAATTTAATGTCTTTCTAAATATTATTACAGGCTTCTGTAAAAAATGTAAATTTGAGATCAGGCAATAGTGTTGTATTTTCACCATTTTGTGAATATAATCCCTAATTAGAGAAATTCAATTACATTTACAAAAGATCATATTCTTTGATTAGAATTAATACACAGCTTTTACTACTAGAGGAAGCTTAATGGTGGCAAAAAAAACATTCAGAAACTAAATAATTAGAGGTTTAGATTTAAATACAAGCTATGTGGAGCAGCAGATGAAGGTGATGATGGGAAACAATAATGTCAGTGTAGTTTACCAAGTACACTGACATTAAACACAAAAATGCATCAAATAATTCCCCATGTATGCAGTTGTCACTAAAAACAATAAGACTTGCATATTACTTTACATGTCAAACTAAAGAAAAGGATCACCAAGCTTGTAGGAGATGTAGTCAGTTTAGGGTTAGTGGAGGACTTAAATGGGAAAGCAGTAGAGCTCCCTTTAATGCTATGAGATGCATGGGACTTAAAAACTGGATGACAGAAACAGATGGGGGGAAAGGCAAATAAGAAAGGCTCTATTTAATATTTGAATGGTCTTAAATGACTGCCATGTTCAACTTGATGTTTTCCCTAAGAAACAAATATTACATTTTATTCAGAGCAATACAAAACAGTCATTCAAAGATACAAAAAACAAACAAACCAAAGGAAACTAGCAAGCAAACTCCCAAGATTAATATATTTTTAAATCCAAAACCCATAATGACTACCTCTAAGTTTGAACTTTGCCACAGAAAAATGTAGCCCTCACTCCTTAGTAAAAGACAACAACAACTGTTGACGCCTTGGATTTATAGCAACAGCAATGCATTGCAATGACAACCCAGAGCCATGTATTTTTAAGTGTATTCAAAATATTTCAAAAAATGGATGTTCTTCCCCTGGTCTCTATAGGGTAGAATTAAAATATTTTAAAAATTAATGTGTTGCCAAAGTTTGCACATAGAATACTTCATATCCTACTTAGATTCCCTCCATTCTGGTCATGAGATAGACAGATAGACAGATAGATAAAATTGAACAAAGTGGCAAGTTTGCTATATGTAGGGATATCTCTGGAAAATTAGAAAGATTCTCTGATTAGAATCATACACTGATGGGGTTTCTTTACCATGCTTCGGTACATCGGTAGATCATGTCTTGGAATCACTGGATTGGAAATATTATTATTTGACAAAGACTCAAAGAAAATACTTCAGCATTTGAAAAGTATGAACTGATAAATATGTACACATTTTACAACAATAATAAATGATTGTGAGTGCCTCACAACTTGAAGACTTGAAACCAAAAAGGAAACTTGGGGTGGTCCTTATGCTCATAAAATCACTTGTGTAACTTGAACTGCTATACAGCCTTCGTAGACAGCTGTTTTGATTAAAATAAAAGCGAGAAGAACAACTGGAAAAAAATGTCTGAAATGCAATCTTTTAAACATAGTTTTAATCACAGCAAAGTCCACTGGATATATTTGTTTTTTAGATGTCCCCAATAAAGTTAAAATGCTATTAAATATAAACCTTCCATCCTAAATATGTCTATTTTAGTGAAACCTTGAATTGTCATGTCAATTCTTTTTTTTTACACCTAATTTGTGAAGTCTTTTTAGAAAGGAACTGAAACTGACTTTATTGTTTGAAATGAAAAAAGGGGTGTATACACTACCAGCATATGGATGGATGGATGGCTGCTTTAAGCGTCACCCACACCACATTTGGCATGTGACCATATTTAACTTTAGCTATGTAAGCAAACTGGATGCAATATAAAGACTCCAGGACGCTGCCTCCACTGTGTAGTCCAGGACCCTTGAAGACACCTGCTTGTGGTGAGCATTATTTTGTATCTGTTCTGCTGGGGAGCATTAATTAATTAATAACATAGGAATTATATTTTAAATGGGGAATACTTTGCCTTCCTTTTAAACTGCTAATATGTCATATGATTTCAACAGAACTGTGGGATATAACATTCTTTTGAAAGAGAGGGTCAGGTAAGGACCTTTACACTATTTTCTAATTTACATATATGTTTTGTAAAACACGTCATCCACTTATAGGTTTTAATTGTATATTTTTTGAACTGAGGTTACTGGTAATATTATCATTACTCATCACTTTCTAGAAAATAATTTTGATTGTGCTATGATGAAGTCACTTTTCTGTTGATTATTTAGTTGAACTTTTATTTAGAGCTGTTCAGTCAAAAGCACTGAAGAGGTTATAAGAAAAGACTCACTTACTCTTATTTGTAATTGCCTCACAGCAAAAAGCCGTCACCATGAGTACGGACGCTGAAATGCAGATTTATGGCAAAGCTGCCATTTATCTCCGTAAGCCAGAGAGGGAGAGAATTGAGGCACAAGCTGCACCATTTGATGCCAAGACAGCTTGCTATGTGGCCGATGTCAAAGAGCTGTATTTGAAGGCTACAATCACCAAGAAAGATGGTGGCAAAGTCACCGTCAAAGTCAAAGATACAGATGAGGTTTGTATCAGGAAGTGAGATTTAACTGTGAGAGCGATGTGATCAGTTCTCATTGTAACCATTGTTCCCCTAGGAGAGGACAGTTAAAGAAGATGACGTCCATCCAATGAATCCTCCCAAGTTCGACAAAATTGAGGACATGGCCATGATGACCCATCTCAATGAAGCCTCTGTCTTGTATAACCTCAAAGAGCGTTATGCAGCATGGATGATCTACGTAAGACAATCTGACACTGAGCAAATAGAATTATCGAACACATAAAAAACACATTTCAATGCTTGTAGACAACACAAAGTTAACCATAACATATCTACGGGCATTTTCAGACCTACTCTGGGTTGTTCTGTGCCACTGTGAACCCCTACAAGTGGCTCCCAGTGTACGATGCTGAAGTTGTAAATGCCTATAGAGGCAAGAAGCGTATGGAGGCTCCACCCCACATCTTCTCCGTCTCTGACAACGCTTATCAGTTCATGCTTACTGGTAAGTCCTCCACTTAATGTAGAATTTATGAAGAGAGGGAGGTTTCTTTTGCAGAAATACAGTTGATTGTTTTATTTTTCATTTTAACAGATAGGGAGAACCAGTCTGTTTTGATCACGTAAGTGTTACATTTGTCAAATTTTACAACATAGTGAAATATCTTGGTCAAAAATTCTTATAAGTCTTTATCTATACACAGTGGAGAATCTGGTGCTGGAAAGACTGTGAACACCAAGCGTGTCATCCAGTACTTTGCAACAATTGCAGTTTCTGGAGGAGGAGGCGGAGAGAAGAAAAAGCCTGAATCAAAGATTCAGGTCTGTTATGATTTTTTAAAGTATAGAATATTTCCAAAAGAAAAAATAAGATCCATGGCTGATATCTGTTCTAACACTGGATTGTAGGGATCACTGGAGGATCAGATTATTGCAGCTAATCCTCTGCTGGAGGCCTATGGTAATGCCAAAACTGTGAGAAATGACAACTCTTCTCGTTTCGTAAGTATGAAGCACACATGACAAAAAGAGGCTTGTTCCTGTTGCCCAGGTAGAGAGAAGTTAAAAATGTCTTTGCTCCAAACAGGGTAAATTCATCAGAATCCATTTCGGCACAACTGGCAAACTGGCTAGTGCTGATATTGAGACATGTAAGTGACACTTTCTCATTTTAAAAACTAATTCTATTTCATTGAAAGGGGCCAAATTGTGACTCATTTACAATATTTGTAGATCTGCTGGAGAAGTCTAGAGTGTCATTCCAGCTTCCAGATGAGAGAGGCTACCATATCTTCTACCAGATGATGACCAACCACAAGCCTGAGCTTGTTGGTAAGTTGACTGTTCACTGATAAACATACTCACAGTTTTCATATGAAATATACTTTTCTAAACTGTTTACCCTTCTTTGTTCTCCAGAAATGTCACTTATCACAACCAACCCCTACGACTTCCCCATGTGCAGCATGGGTCAGATTACTGTGGCCAGCATTGATGACAAAGTTGAGCTGGAAGCCACTGATGTAAGTGATGTTTGAAATATGCTAATATATTTTCCACATTAAACACAACACAAAAACAAGTCTTTTAAACATTTAAAATGCTTTTAAAAAATAAATAAAAGAAGTTTTCTCTGAAGTGATTGTGTTCTGTATGGATGCCTCCTTTGCAAACAGAATGCTATCGATATCCTGGGTTTCTCTGCTGAGGAGAAAACATCCATCTACAAGTTGACTGGTGCTGTTCTCCACCATGGTAACATGAAGTTCAAGCAGAAGCAGCGTGAGGAGCAGGCTGAGCCTGATGGCACAGAGGGTGAGGACTGAGTGTTATCTCAAAGTGAATACCTTAAGAAAAGCGGTTAACGTTGGTACTGTTCCTTGTGTCCTGGAAGATTTCAACATCCTGGAAGAAATTGCAGTCTATTACAGATATTATCTGTGTTAATCAACATCATAAAAACATTATGTTGCCAATGTATTAACATAAACATTTTTTTTCAGAGGCTGACAAGGTTGCTTACTTGCTGGGTATTAACTCTGCTGACATGCTGAAGGGTCTGTGCTATCCCAGAGTGAAGGTCGGAAATGAGTTTGTCACCAAGGGACAGACTGTACCTCAGGTAAACAAGATATAATGGTATTGATTTCTTGTTTTAATTTTCTAATTTTATTTGTTACATTGATTTGACAAACTTAAGCCTAATTATATGTTTTCTTTTTTCTTCAGGTGATGAACGCAGTGCCTGCCCTTGCCAAGTCTATCTATGAGAGGATGTTCTTGTGGATGGTCATCCGTATCAACCAGATGTTGGACACTAAACAAGCCAGGCAGTTCTTCATTGGTGTCCTGGATATCGCTGGCTTTGAAATCTTTGATGTAAGGTTAATTCCTAACAAAGCCGATTTGGCTATGACAAGGGATTCCTATTGATTTTCATTGCTTATTGGAAACATTTGTCCACTTACAGTTCAACAGCATGGAACAGCTGTGCATCAACTTCACCAATGAGAAGCTGCAACAGTTCTTCAACCACACCATGTTTGTCCTGGAGCAAGAGGAGTACAAGAAGGAGGGTATTGTCTGGGAGTTCATTGACTTCGGTATGGACTTGGCTGCCTGTATTGAGCTGATTGAAAAGGTAAGCACTTAAGTTGTGTGATTCTATGAAATTGTTCTTAATATAACATCTTGTATCACCTAATGATAACCTTTTTTCAACTTTTTAAAGCCCATGGGCATCTTCTCCATCCTTGAAGAGGAGTGTATGTTCCCCAAGGCCACAGACACATCCTTCAAGAATAAGCTGTATGACCAGCATCTTGGCAAAAACAAAGCATTTGAGAAGCCAAAACCAGCAAAGGGCAAGGCTGAGGCTCACTTCTCCCTGGTGCACTATGCTGGTACTGTGGACTACAACATCCAAGGCTGGCTGGACAAGAACAAGGATCCACTGAATGACTCTGTTGTTCAGCTGTACCAGAAGTCTTCAGTCAAAATCATGCCAGTCCTGTATCCTCCACCAGCAGCTGAGGGTATGACATTAATAACAGTAAACTTAAACCATATTTTACTTTAATAGATAAATATTTATTTACTAGACTAGTTGATGCTATATGAACATTTTATCTAACTTAATATTTTATACTCCAAATTATGAACAGATACCACAAAGAAGGGAGGCAAGAAGAAGGGTGGTTCTATGCAGACTGTGTCTTCACAGTTCAGGGTAAGGTTTAATAATACAAATTTTGCCCTACATCACATCTCAGTTTATACTCCAACATTGATTGCATGTTATGACATTATTGACTGTTGGATCTACAGGAGAACTTGGGCAAGCTGATGACTAACTTGAGGAGCACCCATCCTCACTTTGTGCGTTGCCTGATCCCCAATGAGTCAAAGACTCCAGGTACATATATAAGATAATCATACATATTTTGTATGGTTTACTTATTGTTTGTTGCTTTAACATGGAGAACATCTAATCACAGAATTAATTTAGAAATGTATTTTTCACAGGTCTGATGGAGAACTTCCTGGTCATCCACCAGCTCAGGTGTAACGGTGTACTGGAGGGTATCAGAATCTGCAGAAAAGGTTTCCCCAGCAGAATCATCTATGGTGACTTCAAGCAGAGGTATCAATGTATATATTTTAACAGCTTGTAATGTTTAACTAAAAACTACAAAACAAACCTATACATTGACCATTAACTCTCCATTCAAAAGATACAAGGTCCTGAATGCCAGTGTTATCCCCGATGGCCAGTTCATTGACAACAAGAAGGCATCAGAGAAGCTGCTTGGTTCAATTGATGTTGATCATGACCAGTACAGATTTGGACACACCAAGGTAAACATTATGTTTTCCTTAATTTACTTCATCATACTTATGGAGGTTAAACCATATTTTACTGTTTTTTTTTTTTTTTGCAAAGTCAGACAATGGTGAGGAACATTATTAAACTGCAAAGATCCAGAGAATCTAGGTTTGCGCCATTTATTAAAGAAATATAGATATGTATTTCCTGAAAGTCATAGAGTGAGAAGTCATCTGTGTTTTTTTGTTTGATATAGTGTGACATATGGTTCATCATACTATCAACCTTTAACTTCTTTCTGTTTATTCAGGTGTTCTTCAAGGCTGGACTGCTGGGTACTCTTGAGGAAATGAGAGATGAAAAATTGGCAAGTCTGGTCACCATGACTCAGGCTCTCTGCCGTGGTTACCTTATGAGGAGGGAGTTTGTGAAGATGATGGAGAGGAGGCACGTTTAAAACAGATAATCTTGTAAACACAGACCATCATATAAAAAAAAAAATACCAAACATGGTCCATAACCATGTTGTTTTGTTCACAGGGAGGCTATCTATACAATCCAGTACAATGTACGCTCATTCATGAATGTCAAACACTGGCCATGGATGAAGGTGTACTACAAGATCAAGCCTCTGCTGAAGAGTGCTGAAACTGAGAAGGAGCTGATGAACATGAAGGAGAACTATGAGAAGATGACAACTGACCTGGCTAATGCCCTGGCCAAGAAGAAGGAACTGGAGGAAAAGATGGTGTCTCTTCTGCAGGAGAAGAATGATCTGGCCCTGCAAGTGGCATCTGTAAGTTGACTTCAACAGTTATATTTTTTCAGTTTGTGTCTACAAGATGTTTTATGCTAACATATTTTTTTCAATGTAAACTAGGAAGGTGAGAATCTGGCAGATGCTGAGGAGAGATGTGAGGGACTTATCAAGAGCAAGATTCAGCTGGAGGCCAAACTCAAAGAGACAACAGAGAGACTGGAAGATGAAGAGGAAATCAATGCTGAGCTTACTGCCAAGAAGAGAAAGCTGGAGGATGAATGCTCTGAGCTCAAGAAGGACATTGATGACCTGGAGCTTACCTTGGCCAAAGTGGAAAAGGAGAAACACGCCACTGAGAACAAGGTTTGTAAATGTTAATATGTGTATCGCAGATCAAGTAACATTATCAAGGTTACCATTTGATAACATCTTTCTTTCTTTCTTGCTATGTTAGGTGAAGAACCTGACTGAGGAGATGGCCTCTCAGGATGAGAGCATTGCTAAGCTGACCAAGGAGAAGAAGGCCCTTCAGGAGGCTCATCAGCAGACTCTTGATGACCTGCAGGCTGAGGAAGACAAAGTCAACACTCTGACCAAGGCCAAGACCAAGCTTGAGCAGCAAGTGGATGATGTGAGTTAATGAACTAACTTGAATTGACAAAACAACGTTCTTCCTGGGCATGATAATGACTTAATATACATATAACTAACCATCTACTTATTACTATGCAGCTTGAGGGTTCTCTGGAGCAGGAGAAGAAGCTGCGCATGGACCTGGAGAGAACCAAGAGAAAGCTTGAGGGTGATCTTAAACTGGCCCAGGAATCCATCATGGATCTTGAGAATGACAAACAGCAGTCTGATGAGAAAATTAAAAAGTAAAATAATGGTTTTCATCTCCAAATCAATGACAAGGTTTCTAGACATGGCCAGAAGCATGGATAAAATCTTACTATGCACTTTATTATTCTAACAGGAAGGACTTCGAAGTTAGTCAGCTTCTGAGCAAGATTGAAGATGAGCAGTCAATGGGTGCTCAGCTTCAGAAGAAGATCAAGGAGCTTCAGGTGACTCATATACAGTGTTACATAAAGTATTTCTCTGTATGTCCCCTGTTTTTGGTTTTAAAATGAATGTTTACTGAACAACAATAAACCTGCATTAAACAGGCCCGTATTGAGGAACTGGAGGAAGAGATTGAGGCTGAGCGCGCTGCTCGTGCCAAGGTTGAGAAGCAGAGAGCTGATCTCTCCAGGGAACTTGAGGAGATTAGTGAGAGGCTGGAGGAGGCCGGTGGTGCCACTGCTGCTCAGATTGAGATGAACAAGAAGCGTGAGGCTGAGTTCCAGAAGGTCCGCCGTGATCTTGAGGAGGCCACTCTGCAGCATGAAGCCACTGCTGCCGCTCTGCGCAAGAAGCAGGCCGACAGTGTTGCTGAGCTGGGAGAGCAGATCGACAACCTCCAGCGTGTCAAGCAGAAGCTTGAGAAGGAAAAGAGTGAATACAAGATGGAGATTGATGACCTCTCCAGCAACATGGAGGCTGTTGCCAAAGCAAAGGTAAATAAGACATTACTTGGTGGTAGCAAATGAAATAATAGGCATTACAAAAACAAAACTGATATATAATACTAAAAACTTTTCCTCATTAGGGAAATCTTGAAAAGATGTGCCGTACTCTTGAGGACCAACTTAGTGAACTGAAGACCAAGAATGATGAAAATCTCCGTCAAGTGAATGACCTGGGTGCACAGAAAGCACGTCTCTTGACAGAAAATGGTATGTGTGAAACAGTGTTCAACTAAAGTAATCTTTGCTGTGTATAACAATCAGTGTATATTACTGACCACATTGTGGTCAGAGCAGGTACATAGAGAACTTCTGTCATCAGGATGCAAGCATTCTGCTTCCACCTAGTGTCAATGGTTATCTGGTTTAGCCTCCTGTTTATCACTGCAGTATCTCTGTGCAATGTGATGACAAATCTCACAAATTAAACAAGCTTCTACATGAAATGACATTCAACAAAAGTGATACCATACAGTGATCTACAGTACAAACTGAAAAATAAAACCAACACTAATGTGTAATACAATTTTCACACAAGGTGAGTTTGGCCGTCAAATTGAAGAGAAAGAAGCTCTCGTCTCCCAGCTGACCAGAGGCAAACAGGCCTTCACACAGCAGATTGAGGAGCTGAAGAGACAGAATGAAGAGGAGGTTAAGGTAAATTGAACATTTAAATAAGAGTATAAAAAAGTGTCACTTATGTCTATTATTCAGACCCATTTTAACATTCAATAATATTTCTCATACCAGGCCAAGAATGCTCTTGCCCATGGACTGCAATCAGCCCGCCATGACTGCGATCTGCTGAGGGAGCAGTTTGAAGAGGAGCAGGAAGCCAAGGCTGAGCTGCAGCGTGGAATGTCCAAGGCCAACAGTGAGGTGGCTCAGTGGAGAACTAAGTATGAAACTGATGCTATCCAGCGCACTGAGGAGCTTGAGGAGGCCAAGTGAGTACAATTTACTAAATGTCTAGAAGTCTAGGGTCATATTGTAGCTCAACTGATAGTAGTATTACTTGAATCAATACTTTCAATTTTTAATTACTTTTTCTATTCAATTAATCCAAAGTTCAAAGTTCAAAATTTTGAAAGGTGTCTTGTCTTGTAGAAACCTATAACTACATAAACAATTTGCCCATTTTTTTGACAGGAAAAAGCTGGCCCAGCGCCTTCAGGATGCTGAGGAGCAGATTGAGGCTGTGAACTCCAAGTGTGCTTCTCTGGAGAAAACCAAACAGAGGCTCCAGAGTGAGGTGGAGGACCTCATGATTGATGTGGAGAGAGCTAATGGCCTGGCTGCCAACCTGGACAAGAAGCAGAGGAACTTTGACAAGGTACCACCTTTTATTTAGTGTGAAGAAGCAAGAGAACAGCAAATATTTGGCTTCAAGGTGATTAACAACTCAGTCAACTGCATATATTGTGTAATTTAGGTGTTGGCTGAGTGGAAACAAAAGTATGAGGAGGGTCAGGCTGAGCTTGAAGGAGCTCAGAAGGAGGCTCGTACTCTCAGCACTGAGCTGTTCAAGATGAAGAACTCATATGAGGAATCTCTGGATCACCTGGAGACCATGAAGCGTGAAAACAAGAACCTGCAACGTGAGTTACAGATATTTTTTAGCAACTATCAGAGCCTTTTACACATATTTTCACATCAATGCATAGTCTACAGTACCAGTCAAAACATTTTGATTGGTAATGGATATATTTTATATTTTATATCTAACCAATATGAAACACATATTTCTCTGCAGAGGAGATCTCAGATCTGACTGAACAGATTGGTGAGACTGGCAAGAGCATCCACGAGCTGGAGAAGTGCAAGAAGCAGGTGGAGACAGAGAAGGCTGAGATCCAGACAGCTCTTGAAGAGGCTGAGGTAAATTTAATTCTGGGGAAAGTTTCTAAGAAGAAATTCCAAATAATGGATGAATTTATACAGTCTAGAGGCAGAGTTTACCATTTTATTTTCCCATATCATTAGGGAACTCTGGAACATGAAGAGTCTAAGATCCTGCGCGTCCAGCTTGAGCTTAACCAGATTAAAGGTGAGGTGGACAGGAAGCTGGCAGAGAAGGATGAGGAGATGGAGCAGATCAAGAGGAACAGCCAGAGGGTGATTGACTCCATGCAGAGCAATCTGGACTCTGAGGTCAGGAGCAGAAACGATGCCCTGAGAATCAAGAAGAAGATGGAGGGAGACCTGAACGAGATGGAGATTCAGCTGAGCCATGCTAATCGCCAGGCTGCAGAGTCCCAGAAGCAGCTGAGGAACGTGCAGGCACAGCTGAAGGTATTGTAATACACAGTTGTTGTTGCACAGACTCTGGCCACACCACTAATCTTATGTATTAATGCGAATACGTTTCCTGATTCATTTTAACTAGGATGCACAGCTGCACCTTGATGATGCTGTCAGAGCCCAGGATGACTTCAAGGAGCAAGCTGCTATGGTGGACCGCAGAAATGGTCTCATGGTGGCTGAAATTGAGGAACTTAGGGCTGCTCTGGAGCAGACAGAGAGAGGCCGCAAAGTTGCTGAGCAGGAGCTGGTGGATGCCAGTGAGCGTGTTGGACTTCTGCATTCTCAGGTAAACTCTTCTTTTTGTATGAATCAAAAACCTAAGTAGTTTTAAAATAAGTTAGTGTCTTGGTATTTGATGGCTTAGAGGACAATATTGTTTATCTTTTAGAACACAAGTCTCATGAACACCAAGAAGAAGCTTGAGGCTGACCTGGTTCAGATCCAGGGTGAAGTGGATGACACTGTTCAGGAAGCAAGGAATGCAGAGGACAAGGCCAAGAAGGCTATCACTGACGTAGGTTTATATTTCCATACTCCTTTATTTTAATCTAAGTAAAATTGACTTCTATTAAGATACTTCCAATAAATGTGTAATGCTGCATACACTAGGCTGCAATGATGGCTGAGGAGCTGAAGAAGGAGCAGGACACTAGCGCTCACCTGGAGAGGATGAAGAAGAACCTGGAGGTCACTGTTAAGGACCTGCAGCATCGCCTGGATGAGGCTGAGAACTTGGCCATGAAGGGTGGCAAGAAGCAGCTCCAGAAACTGGAGTCTAGGGTAAGACAGTTAGGAAACAAACATTAAAGTTGAAAGAAAACATATAAAACATGCATTCTAAATCTTTAATGACTTTTCGGGTTTTCTGAAGGTGCGTGAGCTGGAGGCTGAGATTGAGGCTGAACAGAGACGTGGAGTAGATGCCGTTAAGGGTGTCCGCAAATATGAGAGGAGAGTAAAGGAACTCACCTACCAGGTACAGTCACTTTTACATTTAATATGTACAAATGAATCTAACATGATTATTGCTGTCTAACTGACATGCAATTATACTTCACAGACTGAAGAGGACAAGAAAAATATTTGCAGGCTGCAGGACTTGGTTGACAAGTTGCAGCTCAAGGTGAAGGCCTACAAGAGGCAGTCTGAGGAAGCGGTAAGGACAGAATTTTCATTGACATTGACAACTTGATTATTTTACATTAAGCAGATGCATAATGTCTTTGGACATTCAAACATGTCTATATCTGTTGTATTCCAGGAGGAGCAGGCCAATGTTCATCTGGCCAAATGCAGGAAGGTTCAGCATGAGCTGGAGGAGGCTGAGGAGCGTGCAGACATTGCTGAGTCCCAGGTCAACAAGCTGAGATCAAAGTCTCGTGACGCTGGAAAGGTAAATGTATAAACATTTCAGTTTCATGAAAAAAAAATTCTAATGAAATTCCTTATAGTCTTATTTATCATGCAACAGTTTATTATTGCCTCATTGTATGACTTTTGTAATGTTGGTATGTTCTCGTGTATTGATTTGTTTGTTTTTTTCTACAGGGAAAAGAAGCAGAATAAATCACTCTGATGGATTTTTTCTAGTCATATAATATGACATGAAATATACCTCAATAAATGTCTTTTCATCTAAAATGGTTGTTTGTGCTTTTTTGATTTCAATGTTTTCTGTGTTATAGCAAATGTGAGATTTGAATCATTTATGACAGTTAAAAAATTGTTACAATTTTTCAAAATCAGTGGTTATAGTATAAAGTCTGCTGAGTAATGTTTTTGAGATATTTACTATCTGTAGAGTCAACTCTACATAATTCCCGTGGGGAGAATATTTGGCAATTAAACCCCTATCCAAACAGCAGAGGGAGCTGCTCTGAGATCCATCCATCCAAAATATTTGATATGTGAAAAGGGAAACTAATAAGCTAATGACACTGTAATCCTCAAGTGAAGAATTAGTAGGAATGTCAAATGTTAGTAGATGTCATAATTCCATATTAAGTCCACCTGGATGTTTTAGTTTTGCTGTGACTCAAAAAGGTAGTTTTCACATTTACCAGCTGAATGTGGAAAGCTTCTTTGTACTCATTTTAATTATCAGTTCAACATGAGAATACACAAGCATTATATTGAGGGATCAAAACTTCTTTGGAAGACAAAAAATCCATTACAAGTACATTAATAATGGCTGGAATCAGAATTTGTTACTAAGAAATAATTAATCATTATCGAAGGAATTATTCGTTTTCCTGTAAAATGTCTTAATTGGGAATTTATTTACCAACGATGATAGCAATCCATTCAGGTGCTTATGCAGCACTGCAAAACCATGATGCCCCCTTCACCATATTTCACAGTTGGGATGAAATGTTGATGCTGTTGGGTTATGCCTTTTTCTCCACACATAGCATTGTGTTTTCCTTTCATCTCAACAACTCAATTTTGGTTTCATCTATCCTTAAGATATTTTGCCAGTAATGCTGTGGAACATCCAGGTGCTCTTTTTCAAACTTCAAACATGCAGCAATGTTTTTCTTTGATAGTAGTGGCTTCCTCTGTTTTGTCCACCCAATAAACTCCATTCTTGTTTAATGTTTCACTTATTGTAGATTTGTTAACAAAAATGTGCCAGGATGATCACACTTAGGATATAAACAGTGCCCAACCTGCTCCATTTGTAGACTTGTATCTGTCTTACTGTAGACACAGGACATAAAAGCTTTTGGAGATATATTTGTAACCATTTTCAGCTTCATGTAAGTCAACAATTCTTGATCATCGGTCTTGGCAAACTCTTTTGTGCATGGCATGGTTCACATCAGGCATTGCATCTTTAGAACAGCTAATTCAAAACTGGTGTTTTTATGGGGCAGGACAGCTTTAACCAGCACCTGCAATCTCATCACGTTGCTTGGACTCCAGATAGCACAGTATCTGTCTGTTCCTCCAAAATTAAATACCATTTCTAGATTAAATACATGCACTCCTCTAAATACACACCTACCTACTTCTAAAGACATGTTTAGGGCTAGGGTTAGGGGTTTAGATTATTGGCTTCAATTAGCTCTTGGCGTAGTCATTATTGTTAGGGTTCACATATTTTTTCCAGCCTGTACTGTGAATGTTGACATGTGTTCAATAAAAAAAAACAACATTTTTGTGCAGTATAGGTTTAAGTAAAATGTGTTTTGTGACTTGATGAAGATCAGAAAACATTTTATGGCCAATTTATGTAGAAATCCAAAGAAAATACTTATTAGATTTATTCTATCTAAATAACATAGACATTTGATAAAAAGTTTACTTTGAACCATCCCATATTGACAAAAGAAACACAATTCTCTACCTTTACCGAATTTAAAAAGATTGTTAAACACTAACAATGATGTGAAAATATAACCACTCTACAATTTAAAATAATGAGCTGGGGTCAGTTGCACAAAGTTAGTAGGAGAATTAAAAAAAATGTTTTGCCTTTAGAAACTGAAAGGAATAAACCTGAAGAGTTATGTTTTTTTTGTAACTTATTACAATGCCGACTTAATATCTCATAATAGTGAGACAATATAAGGAAAATGTTAACACTCTTAACACTTTTTTAAATAATAATAAAAAAAGTTTTTTTTTCATTTGATATGTATTGTATCACTTACTCATTGTGCAGATAAGGTACTGTAATTGTATTCTTCTTCTACAACTGGCTTCCCGTTTTTGTTCCGGGGTTACACACCAGTGTACATGCATTGTCTACTGTGCACCCCCATCTATATCCCAACCTGGTTGACGTACCCCCTATTTCCCACACCTTCCAAAAAACACAACTAAATGTCTTAAGGCAGCATGTTTACTTCAACCAGAACAAATCTTTTAATGGTCACATTAACAAAAGGGCATCTAAATTAAATTGAAATGTAACAAAGTTTTAAAATAATGCAACACCCTGACCCTGAGGGGTTTTCACACTCTCCTCATTTGGTCGCTTTAAACAGACTAGAGTTGGTTTCCTTGGATAGTTCCACTTCGTTTGTCCAGGTGTGAAAACTCATAGAACTCTGGTCCAAACAAACCAACTCTGGTCCACTTGAAAATAGAAGGTCTCGGTTCGTATCAAGTCATGATCTGGTTCTATGCAGTGTGATCGTTCACCAGACCAAACACAGGACCAAATGTACATTTTATATTTCAGAACCAGCATTTGTACAGAGGGAGGGATGGTTCTGATCTGCTGGTGTTCACTTTCTCTCTGAGCGTCTCCGCCTCAGCTGAGAGAATACAGTCCTCACTGCTGAGCCGAACATCAGGAGGTTTTTTTAATGATATATCAGGTCTACTTTATATAAACAACTCAACATCTCACCAGCGTGGAGTCTCTGCTTCAACCACATCTCCGCAAATCTGCGGAAATATGAGCGCGACTCCAGTGACTGGAATCGACTGGCGTGTGTCGCCTGATGCAGGAATAACGACGCACCAAAAAAAGTGGTAAACCGGCATGTCTAATCAGAGACTTATAACAGGATGTTGAATATTCATTTAATGTGACAAATAAAACGTTTATTTCGACTCTTTATTGTGTCGGAAAATCCCACTTTGAAAAATCTTTATTAAAAACACTCCAGACCGCCATCACGTGTTTTAGCTTGCGCCCCCGAGTGGCCGCTCGCGCACACCACATCCCTGATCTAGTTTAACTCCAATTAAGGCATATACACATGCCGGAGAAAACTGGCGGAGAATCTGAGAAATCTGATGTTCACACGCACTTCAGTTGTCCATTTACACTCTGTTTTTTCAAGTGGAGTGTAAACGTACTAACTCAAAGTTTGTAAAATAGGGTCCATGAGGAAAAACAACAACAAATGGGGGTTTGAATTAAAACTATTGTTTTAATAGTCTCAATCATTTCCCCTACTAAATGCCCAGGATTCCAGCAACCTGCACCCAGCCTTCACCACTATCTACAGCTACCAGTATAGCAATATCATTTTTGCATCCTGTTTTTGTATCCTGAACTTGAACATGTTCTGTGGCCTAGTCATAATTAAATTATGTTGTAGCCTATTCATTATAAATAATATACTACCAAGTTGGCATTAACTCTACATTTCTGTAAATATTCCAGTGTTAGCTAATTTTCAACTGCAGTACTTTTGCAAAATGTTCAAAACTCTTGTAATACATACTCACATACCTTTAGAAAAATAAAGCTCAGTGCTCGCTGCAGAAAAGCTGTGATCAGCATGGATTCTTACCCTACTGACCAGTCTTTTTTAAGCACAGCGGAGTTGGCTTTTTGCTTGGAGTGACATATACAGCTGGTACCACGGAATCTGAATAAGCAGAACAGCACCCTGAAAATGCAGCTACAATCTAGATTGAATTTCACCAGAATATAATGTAGTCTATATGAGATAAAATGCCTGAATGCCATAAACCAATTGCATAATGGCTGAATTGCATAACTGGGAATGTTAGAAATATTTGATCAGTGAGTGCAGTTGTCTTAGGAGAAAAGATTAAAATGACAACTTTTAACTGGTCAATTTATTTGACCTACATCAGCAAACAAGCCCATCATTATATATAATAATATATATTATATATCATTCAGAATGTCTGTGCTTGGGTCAGAGCACAAACTCAAAGCGGCAGTGGTTATGTTAACTAGAGCACTGTCTGTAGTAACACGAATAACAATGTTTAGTCTTTTAATCCTCTATTTTGCAACTGCTGCCTGACAAATATTCACTTGTGAGACTTTCATACGGAGCGTGGGACTGAAGTACGGGATTCCTAATTATCCAGTTGTTGGTATTGCAGTGCACTCTGACTGCGATGATGCTCTCTGTTGCTCAAGACATCCAACCATCTGTAGTTTAAACAATGAATTTTGCACTGCCTAAAACCTTTTGCAGTTTAGACCTAATGTCTTCATGAAGTTTAGGCAACACCTCTTGGCTATCATAAGGAAGACTCACATTATACTGATGTTTTGGGTCATTTAGCAAGTCTTTTAATTCATGTCTTTTAGAATCTGAGAAGGAACACGTGCAATGTCATGAAAACACTGATAGCATTAGTAATTGTTTTTGTTCACTCTGATTTCGAAGTAGGTTTCAGTTTGATGGCATTGCAAAGATTTAGCTGTAGTGGTTTCCTACTAGCTGCATTGCTGGACTGAGTTTGTCCACTATCATTAGATCAATACCATCATCTCATAAACTGCAGTTCTAGATGATAGAGTTAGTTGCTAAACCAAAGTATTTTGAACCAAGCCTATTCATAGACTACTTTATATTTAACTATTGTTTAAGTTTAGTGGCTTTTGTTTCATTGTTTTTTGATTACTTGGTTACATTTGTTATGTTACATGTTGTGCTACTTTTACATTATATTGAGGTAAAGACCAATTTCCACTTAGTTTCCAATAAGGACTCCACTGAGTCCTTTTATCTATAAATACACATTTTGTTGGTGATGATAATGGTCTTCCTTGCCCTCATAAAAAAATTACATAAAAAGTAACCTTTAAACCTCCTGTTATGTTAATTTCTTACAAATTATTCTAAACTATTTCTACAAAGATGTCCAAAACCTCCTGAAATCTAACAATCATCGTTAATATTTCATTACTACCTCCATTAATAACTATTCTATCAATATGTAGTGCAATGGTGTTCCTTAATACCAACAAATAAAACACTATAATTTTATATAACATTGAAACTTAACATTTACATTTTATTTTACATAAATGCACTGTTTGTGAAGTAGAAATCAACAATTTTAATATTGATTAATGTTGATTAAGGCAAGGCAATTTTATTTGTATAAAACATTTCAACAACAAAGTAATTCAAAGTGCTTTGTATAAAACATGAAAGACATCAAGTTACAATTTAAACAGTTACAATTTAAAAGGTGAAAATTAAATGAGATTAAATACTAATATGACTTAAATACTACTTTTTCCTAGATCCTCAAACTTTAAAACGTGTCATTTTGACCCATAACATATCAGGAGGGTTAAATGCATTTAATGTGTTTTTTGGGGAAAATGTTTCATTTCAGTACATGTATTTTATTAGTGGCCTTACAGCAGGAAGGTCGCAGGTTCAAGACCTTTGGCTGGGACCTTTCTGTGTAGATTTTTGCATGTTCTTCCTGTGTCTGCACTGGTTTACTCCAGTTTCTCGAGCTTTCTTCCTTAATTGGAGACTCTAAAACGCTGATGGGTGTGAGTGAATGGTGTGTGTGTGCCTCATGATAGGCTGGTGACCCTGCCTCTTGCCTGCAATGTGCTGGGATTGGCTCCAACCCCCATGACTATAGTGAGGAATAAGTGGGAAAAGAAAATGACTGATTGACCATGAGTAAATGCTTTCTGGGCAAACAAAATCTGTCACCTCATTCTCCACATTGACCTATCTCTGGATAGAAACACAACAAGCCCAAATATTACAAAAGTAAATAATTATGTAACTCAGACCTCAATGTATCATAAATCATTGCTCAGGTACAGAAATGGAAGTAATGGAGTACTGCTGAATAATATTAGATATATAATAATTCATAATATATATTCATATTTTATTGTGTAATCTAAATGATAGATCATATAACTTGTGTTTATTATTATAACAACTTGAGTTTGCAGACTACTGAGTTAACAGTTATAAAACTGTGGATAATATTAATGTAGAAAAATTAAATTATTAGCATTTAGTTGTAATATATTATAAACAATAATTATATCTTCTCCTATAAAAACAAATTTTACACTATGTTTTACTATGCTACCAATCATCTGTTTATACCTCAGCCTCCACTTACTGATTGCACAGGAGGAATTATAATTGTTGGTAATTAAATTAAAATATAAATGCTTTATTATATGCATGTGTACTGCTCTTGAATGCATAGAGGGAACTTAATGTGTTATCAATACACACAAATAAACGGCTATGGAAAGTAGGAAAGTTGTGCCTTTTAAATACAATTTACAGTGTCAGTTATAGTGTCATAGTATAGACAAGCGAGATGTTAAAGAGCCCAAAGCAAACATCATAAAAACTGGCTACTAACTGAAATCTGAAACACTTGATGCATGCATGTCCACCTATGCTGTCGCCCCACCACATTTGGCATGCATACCACATATAACTCTTGCTGTGTAAGCACAGACCATTCAATATAAGGAGTCCTCAAGGAACAACTATGTGTGACAGAAGACCTGTGAGTTGCTGCCGTTGGTAAAAACTCTGAGGTAAAAAATATTATTTTATTCTTTAAACCATTTTAACAGCTGGGGTTTTCTTACATGTAGGAGACATGTATATGATATCAGGATCAGCATTACAAATATTTCTGTAGCTGTTTTATTTATTTAATAGAAAAAAGTTGGAAAAAAGTGATTTCTTGAACAAATTGAGGATATAATTAAATTTAATGTACCTAAATGTACATAATACACAGCTATTACTTGTTGCATTTACCTAAAGCCTGTTTTACCTCATTCACTCAATTTTACTACACATAAGTTTCTGACACAGAAATCTGGAATGGTCTTTGTCAAATCTTCTTGGCAGAATGAGTGTAATTCCACCAAATTTGTTCGGTTTTGATAGGTGTTTACAATGATTATCCTGTTGGAACATCAAATTGTATTCCAATTTGAATATTCTAGCTGAAGATTCAATGTTACAATGAACAATTCAGAAGCAATCTTCCTTCTTCATTTTCTCCACCTTCTGCAAGGCACTAGGTTAATTGGCAGCAAAACAGAACATGTTATCAGTATATTTATCCACCAGACTGTGATTGTTTAATTTGACCACAAATCCTTTGTCCAGTGCCAGGTCATTCAGAACTTCCTTGAACTGATGATACAATTTAATGCAGTAGCCTATGACAACAACGAGACAGCATAAGCAGGAGGTAGCCAGAGAGAAAAAGAACTGGACTGTTCTTGTCAAAAGCAATGTTATAAGTAACACTTAAACAATTACCTAATTCATTTTCAATACACTGGGCACAGGTAGCTAAGGTTTGTGATGTGTGTGTGGAGGCTCATGGGGATACATGTGTTAATCGAATCTATGTGTTCACACCTAAACTAACTGTGAAAAATAATTTGAACAGGATTGGAGGATACTGTTGACAGAGGGGGGGTCAGGTAAGACTAACTTTTTAATTTGAATTTCATGTTTTATGTAAAAAATGATCATTGATTGAGATGGACTTATCTATTTAACGATTTTTACAAAACTAAAACAGGTTGAATAACCAAACCTATAGAGACTGTGCATATGTTTCCAATTCAGCAGAATTTCACTTAAAAAATTGTAGATTCTCAGGTGTAGCTGTTTTGAAATTTTCCAACAGAGAAAAGCCGTCACCATGAGTACGGACGCTGAAATGCAGATTTATGGCAAAGCTGCCATTTATCTCCGAAAACCAGAGAAGGAGAGAATTGAGGCTCAAACTGCACCATTTGATGCCAAGACAGCTTGCTATGTGGCCGATGTCAAAGAGCTGTATTTGAAGGCTACAATCACCAAGAAAGATGGTGGCAAAGTCACCGTCAAAGTTCTGGATACAGAAGAGGTTAGTATCAGGAAGTGAGATTTAACTGTGAGAGCATATGATCAGTTCTCATTGTAACCATTGTTCCCCTAGGAGAGGACAGTTAAAGAAGATGACGTCCATCCAATGAATCCTCCCAAGTTCGACAAAATTGAGGACATGGCCATGATGACCCATCTCAATGAAGCCTCTGTCTTGTATAACCTCAAAGAGCGTTATGCAGCATGGATGATCTACGTAAGACAATCTGACACTGAGCAAATAGAATTTTTGAAATCACACTACAAAGAACACAAAGTTAACTATAACATATCTACGGCCATTTTCAGACCTACTCTGGGTTGTTCTGTGCCACTGTGAACCCCTACAAGTGGCTCCCAGTGTACGATGCTGAAGTTGTAAATGCCTATAGAGGCAAGAAGCGTATGGAGGCTCCACCCCACATCTTCTCCGTCTCTGACAACGCTTATCAGTTCATGCTTACTGGTAAGTCCTCCACTTAATGTAGAATTTATGAACAGAAGGAGGTTTCTTTTGCAGAAATATAGTTAATTGTTTTGTTTCTAATTTTAACAGATAGGGAGAACCAGTCTGTTTTGATCACGTAAGTGTTACATTTGTCAAATTTTACAACATAGTGAAATATCTTGGTCAAAAATTCTTATAAGTCTTTATCTATACACAGTGGAGAATCTGGTGCTGGAAAGACTGTGAACACCAAGCGTGTCATCCAGTACTTTGCAACAATTGCAGTTTCTGGAGGAGGAGGCGGAGAGAAGAAAAAGGCTGAATCAAAGATTCAGGTCTGTTAACATTTCTGAAAGTATAGAATATTTCCAAAAGAAAAAATAAGATCCATGGCTGATATCTGTTCTAACACTGGATTGTAGGGATCACTGGAGGATCAGATTATTGCAGCTAATCCTCTGCTGGAGGCCTATGGTAATGCCAAAACTGTGAGAAATGACAACTCTTCTCGTTTCGTAAGTATGGAGCGATTTCCACACATGAGAAAGGTCTTACACATTGCCAACGTGGAGAGATTTTAAAAATGTCTTTGCTCCAAACAGGGTAAATTCATCAGAATCCACTTCGGAACAACTGGCAAACTGGCTAGTGCTGATATTGAGACATGTAAGTAACATATTTTCATTTTAAGTGCTAATTTTATGACCTACACTAGATGGACCCAAATTGTGACTCATTTACAATATTTGTAGATCTGCTGGAGAAGTCTAGAGTGTCATTCCAGCTTCCAGATGAGAGAGGCTACCATATCTTCTACCAGATGATGACCAACCACAAGCCTGAGCTTGTTGGTAAGCAGACTGAATCATTGTTCACTGTGAAACTTACAGTTTTCATATGAAATATACTTTTCTAAACTGTTTACCCTTCTTTGTTCTCCAGAAATGGCACTTATCACAACCAACCCCTACGACTTCCCCATGTGCAGCATGGGTCAGCTTACTGTGGCCAGCATTGATGACAAAGTTGAGCTGGAAGCCACTGATGTAAGTGATTTTTAAAATGTGCAAATCTACTTTATGCATTAAATGCAACAGCAAAACAATTATTTTAAATAAATGCATTTTCTGAATTGATTGTGTTTTGTATGCACACCTCCTTTGCACACAGAATGCTATCGATATCCTGGGTTTCTCTGCTGAGGAGAAAACATACATCTACAAGTTGACTGGTGCTGTTCTCCACCATGGTAACATGAAGTTCAAGCAGAAGCAGCGTGAGGAGCAGGCTGAGCCTGATGGCACAGAGGGTGAGGACTGAGTGTTATCTCAAAGTGAATACCTTAAGAAAAGTGGTTAACGTTGGTACTGTTCCTTGTGTCCTGGAAGATTTCAACATCCTGGAGGAAATTGTAGTCTATTACAGATATTATCTGTGTTAATCAACATCATAAAAACATTATGTTGCCAATGTATTAACATAAACATTTTTTTCAGAGGCTGACAAGGTTGCTTACTTGCTGGGTATTAACTCTGCTGACATGCTGAAGGGTCTGTGCTATCCCAGAGTGAAGGTCGGAAATGAGTTTGTCACCAAGGGACAGACTGTACCTCAGGTAAACAAGATATAATTGTATTGGTTTCTTGTTTTAATTTTCTAATTTTATTCAAGTTACATTGATTTGACAAACTTAAGCCTAATTATGTTTTCTTTTTTCTTCAGGTGATGAACGCAGTGCCTGCCCTTGCCAAGTCTATCTATGAGAGGATGTTCTTGTGGATGGTCATCCGTATCAACCAGATGTTGGACACTAAACAAGCCAGGCAGTTCTTCATTGGTGTCCTGGATATCGCTGGCTTTGAAATCTTTGATGTAAGGTTAATACCTAACAAAGCCGATTTGGCTATGACAAGGGATTCCTATTGATTTTCATTGCTTATTGGAAACATTTGTCCACTTACAGTTCAACAGCATGGAACAGCTGTGCATCAACTTCACCAATGAGAAGCTGCAACAGTTCTTCAACCACACCATGTTTGTCCTGGAGCAAGAGGAGTACAAGAAGGAGGGTATTGTCTGGGAGTTCATTGACTTTGGTATGGACTTGGCTGCCTGTATTGAGCTGATTGAAAAGGTAAGCACTTAAGTTGTGTGATTCTATGAAATTGTTCTTAATATAACATCTTGTATCACCTAATGATAACCTTTTTTCAACTTTTTAAAGCCCATGGGCATCTTCTCCATCCTTGAAGAGGAGTGCATGTTCCCCAAGGCCACAGACACATCCTTTAAGAATAAGCTGTATGACCAGCATCTTGGCAAAAACAAAGCATTTGAGAAGCCAAAACCAGCAAAGGGCAAGGCTGAGGCTCACTTCTCCCTGGTGCACTATGCTGGTACTGTGGACTACAACATCCAAGGCTGGCTGGACAAGAACAAGGATCCACTGAATGACTCTGTTGTTCAGCTGTACCAGAAGTCTTCATGTAAAATTATGCCAATCCTGTATCCTCCACCAGTAGCTGAGGGTATGACAGCAGTACATATATAACATTTTTTGTTTCTATATTATTTATTTTATTTTCATGCAAATATGAAGTGCTATAACTTAATATTTTCTATTTAAAATTATGAACAGATACCTCAAAGAAAGGAGGCAAGAAGAAGGGTGGTTCTATGCAGACTGTGTCTTCACAGTTTAGGGTAAGGTTGAATAAGGCAAAGTTAGACATAAACTTTATCTCTCAGTTTATACTCAAATTAACATTCATCACATTTTATGACAATTCACTGTTTTGGATCTACAGGAGAACTTGGGCAAGCTGATGACTAACTTGAGGAGCACCCATCCTCACTTTGTGCGTTGCCTGATCCCCAATGAGTCAAAGACTCCAGGTGCATATATAAGATAATCATACATATTTTGTATGGTTTACTTATTGTTCGCTGCTTTAACATGGAGAACATCTAATCACAGAATTAATTAAGAAATGTATTTTTCACAGGTCTGATGGAGAACTTCCTGGTCATCCACCAGCTCAGGTGTAATGGTGTACTGGAGGGTATCAGAATCTGCAGAAAAGGTTTCCCCAGCAGAATCATCTATGGTGACTTCAAGCAGAGGTATCAATGAATATGTTCTTAACAGCTTGTACTGTTTAATGCAAAATACCCCAAAAAATCTTTCCATTGACCGTCACCTCTTTTATCAAAGATACAAGGTCCTGAATGCCAGTGTCATCCCCGAAGGGCAGTTCATTGACAACAAGAAGGCATCAGAGAAGCTGCTTGGTTCAATTGACGTTGATCATGACCAGTACAGATTTGGACACACCAAGGTCAGCATACTTTCCTTAATTTTCTTGGCATGATTACAGTTACCCATTTTTTGAGCTTCAGTGTTTTTCCTCCTTTTTCTGGCAGTGAGACAGTTTTTACATAAACACTGTCAACATATTTATGCCGTTGTCTCTAGCCTACTCCATTACAGTTGTATGACTTGGAGATTTTAGAAGAATCACACGATCTAATAATTTTATTTAGTTACAAGATTGTTTATCTGTTGTCCATACTTGGAAACTTTATGTGCAGTTATCTAGTCAGGGAAAATGTTTCAACAGACACAGGATCAAAAAACTCTGGCTATTGAGAAACAGATAAATTTACCCGGTGTTCACTTATATGTAATATTTACATACTAAAGCTTTAATGATATTGGTGCTACATAAGATCATGGTTAACTATTGGTAAAGCTTCAGAGTCAATAGTCATTCATTTAAAGGTTCGCCATAGAGCTCCTGAATCAGGAAGGATTTTGTGGATTTGTTTATTTTACATGGTGTAAGGTATGCTTTCTCTGAGTTCATCCTAGTATCAATGTTTAACTTTATTGTGCAATTATTTATTTTCATTCTTGGTTTATTCAGGTGTTCTTCAAGGCTGGACTGCTGGGTACTCTTGAGGAAATGAGAGATGAAAAATTGGCAAGTCTGGTCACAATGACTCAGGCTCTCTGCCGTGCTTACCTCATGAGGAGGGAGTTTGTGAAGATGATGGAGAGGAGGCACGTTTAAACAGCTAATGTTGTACACACGGTCTATCATATGAAAAATAACAAATATTGTAACAACAACTTTTTGTCTGCAGGGATGCTATCTATACAGTCCAGTACAATATTCGCTCATTCATGAATGTCAAACATTGGCCATGGATGAAGGTGTACTACAAGATCAAGCCTTTGCTGAAGAGTGCTGAAACTGAGAAGGAGCTGATGGCCATGAAGGAGAACTATGAGAAGATGACAACTGACCTGGCTAATGCCCTGGCCAAGAAGAAGGAACTGGAGGAAAAGATGGTGTCTCTTCTGCAGGAGAAGAATGATCTGGCCCTGCAAGTGGCATCTGTAAGTTGACATCAACAGGCAGTTATGCTCTTTCAAATTGTTTCTACAAGGTTTTATATACTATTATATACTAACATATTGTTCTCAATGTAAACTAGGAAGGTGAGAATCTGGCAGATGCTGAGGAGAGATGTGAGGGACTTATTAAGAGCAAGATTCAGCTGGAGGCCAAACTCAAAGAGACAACTGAGAGACTGGAAGATGAAGAGGAAATCAATGCTGAGCTTACTGCCAAGAAGAGAAAGCTGGAGGATGAATGCTCTGAGCTCAAGAAGGACATTGATGACCTGGAGCTTACCCTGGCCAAAGTGGAAAAGGAGAAACACGCCACTGAGAACAAGGTTTGTAAATGTTAATATGTGTATCACAGATCAAGTAACATTATCAAGGTTACCATTTGATAACATCTTTCTTTCTTGTTGTGTTAGGTGAAGAACCTGACTGAGGAGATGGCCTCTCAGGATGAGAGCATTGCTAAGCTGACCAAGGAGAAGAAGGCCCTTCAGGAGGCTCATCAGCAGACTCTTGATGACCTGCAGGCTGAGGAAGACAAAGTCAACACTCTGACCAAGGCCAAGACCAAGCTTGAGCAGCAAGTGGATGATGTGAGTTAATGAACTGACTTGAATTGACAAAACAAGGTTCTTCCTGGACGTGATGACTTAATATACATATAACTAACCATCTACTTATTACTGTGCAGCTTGAGGGTTCTCTGGAGCAGGAGAAGAAGCTGCGCATGGACCTGGAGAGAACCAAGAGAAAGCTTGAGGGTGATCTTAAACTGGCCCAGGAATCCATCATGGATCTTGAGAATGACAAACAGCAGTCTGATGAGAAAATTAAAAAGTAAAATAATGGTTTTCATCTCCAAATCAATGACAAGGTTTCTAGACATGGCCAGAAGCATGGATAAACTCTTACTATGCACTTTATTATTCTAACAGGAAGGACTTCGAAGTTAGTCAGCTTCTGAGCAAGATTGAAGATGAGCAGTCAATGGGTGCTCAGCTTCAGAAGAAGATCAAGGAGCTTCAGGTGACTCATATACAGTGTTACATAAAATATTTCTCGATATGTTCCCTTTTTTTGGTTTTAAAATGAATGTTTACTGAACAACAATAAACCTGCATTAAACAGGCCCGTATTGAGGAACTGGAGGAAGAGATTGAGGCTGAGCGCGCTGCTCGTGCTAAGGTTGAGAAGCAGAGAGCTGATCTCTCCAGGGAACTTGAGGAGATTAGTGAGAGGCTGGAGGAGGCCGGTGGTGCCACTGCTGCTCAGATTGAGATGAACAAGAAGCGTGAGGCTGAGTTCCAGAAGGTCCGCCGTGATCTTGAGGAGGCCACTCTGCAGCATGAAGCCACTGCTGCCGCTCTGCGCAAGAAGCAGGCCGACAGTGTTGCTGAGCTGGGAGAGCAGATCGACAACCTCCAGCGTGTCAAGCAGAAGCTTGAGAAGGAAAAGAGTGAATACAAGATGGAGATTGATGACCTCTCCAGCAACATGGAGGCTGTTGCCAAAGCAAAGGTAAATAAGACATTACTTGGTGGTAGCAAATGAAATAATAGGCATTACAAAAACAAAACTGATATATAATACTAAAAACTTTTCCTCATTAGGGAAATCTTGAAAAGATGTGCCGTACTCTTGAGGACCAACTTAGTGAACTGAAGACCAAGAATGATGAAAATCTCCGTCAAGTGAATGACCTGGGTGCACAGAAAGCACGTCTCTTGACAGAAAATGGTATGTGTGAAACAGTGTTTAACTAAAGTGATCTTTGCTGTGTATAACAATCAGTGTATATTACTGACCACATTGAGGTCAGAGCAGGTACATAGAGAACTTCTGTCATCAGGATGCAAGCATTCTGCTTCCACCTAGTGTCAATGGTTATCTGGTTTAGCCTCCTGTTTATCACTGCAGTATCTCTGTGCAATGTGATGACAAATCTCTCAAATTAAACAAGCTTCTACATGAAATGACATTCAACAAAAGTGATACCATACAGTGATCTACAGTACAAACTGAAAAATAAAACCAACACTAATGTGTAATACAATTTTCACACAAGGTGAGTTTGGCCGTCAAATTGAAGAGAAAGAAGCTCTCGTCTCCCAGCTGACCAGAGGCAAACAGGCCTTCACACAGCAGATTGAGGAGCTGAAGAGACAGAATGAAGAGGAGGTTAAGGTAAATTGAACATTTAAATAAGAGTATAAAAAAGTGTCACTTATGTCTATTATTCAGACCCATTTTAACATTCAATAATATTTCTCATACCAGGCCAAGAATGCTCTTGCCCATGGACTGCAATCAGCCCGCCATGACTGCGATCTGCTGAGGGAGCAGTTTGAAGAGGAGCAGGAAGCCAAGGCTGAGCTGCAGCGTGGAATGTCCAAGGCCAACAGTGAGGTGGCTCAGTGGAGAACTAAGTATGAAACTGATGCTATCCAGCGCACTGAGGAACTTGAGGAGGCCAAGTGAGTACAATTTAAACAAATAAATGTCCAGAAATCTATTGTAGCTTAACTGAAAGCAGTATTACTTGTATCAATACTTTTAATTAAATTCATCCAAAGTTCAAATTCAATTTTTTGAAAAGGTGCCTTGTCTTGTAGGAACCTACATAACTACATGAACAATTTGCCCATTTTTTGACAGGAAAAAGCTGGCCCAGCGCCTTCAGGATGCTGAGGAGCAGATTGAGGCTGTGAACTCCAAGTGTGCTTCTCTGGAGAAAACCAAACAGAGGCTCCAGAGTGAGGTGGAGGACCTCATGATTGATGTGGAGAGAGCTAATGGCCTGGCTGCCAACCTGGACAAGAAGCAGAGGAACTTTGACAAGGTACCACCTTTTATTTAGTGTGAAGAAGCAAGAGAACAGCAAATATTTGGCTTCAAGGTGATTAACAACTCAGTCAACTGCATATATTGTGTAATTTAGGTGTTGGCTGAGTGGAAACAAAAGTATGAGGAGGGTCAGGCTGAGCTTGAAGGAGCTCAGAAGGAGGCTCGTACTCTCAGCACTGAGCTGTTCAAGATGAAGAACTCATATGAGGAATCTCTGGATCACCTGGAGACCATGAAGCGTGAAAACAAGAACCTGCAACGTGAGTTACATTTCTTTTTTAACAACTATTGGAGCCTTTAACACATATTTTTATATAAATGCATAGTCTACAGTACCAGTCAAAACATTTCGATTGGTAATGGATATATTTTATATCTAACCAATATGAAACACATATTTCTCTGCAGAGGAGATCTCAGATCTGACTGAACAGATTGGTGAGACTGGCAAGAGCATCCACGAGCTGGAGAAGTGCAAGAAGCAGGTGGAGACAGAGAAGGCTGAGATCCAGACAGCTCTTGAAGAGGCTGAGGTAAATTTCAATCTGGGAAAATTTTCGAAGAAAAAATTCCAAATAATGGATGAATTTATACAGTCTGGAGGCAGGGTTTACCATTTTATTTTCCCATATCATTAGGGAACTCTGGAACATGAAGAGTCTAAGATCCTCCGCGTTCAGCTAGAGCTCAACCAGGTTAAAGGTGAGGTGGACAGGAAGCTGGCAGAGAAGGATGAGGAGATGGAGCAGATCAAGAGGAACAGCCAGAGGGTGATTGACTCCATGCAGAGCAATCTGGACTCTGAGGTCAGGAGCAGAAATGATGCCCTGAGAATCAAGAAGAAGATGGAGGGAGACCTGAACGAGATGGAGATTCAGCTGAGCCATGCTAATCGCCAGGCTGCAGAGTCCCAGAAGCAGCTGAGGAACGTGCAGGCACAGCTGAAGGTATTGTAATACACAGTTGTTGTTGCACAGACTCTGGCCACACCACTAATCTTATGTATTAATGCGAATACGTTTCCTGATTCATTTTAACTAGGATGCACAGCTGCACCTTGATGATGCTGTCAGAGCCCAGGATGACTTCAAGGAGCAAGCTGCTATGGTGGACCGCAGAAACGGTCTCATGGTGGCTGAAATTGAGGAACTTAGGGCTGCTCTGGAGCAGACAGAGAGAGGCCGCAAAGTTGCTGAGCAGGAGCTGGTGGATGCCAGTGAGCGTGTTGGACTTCTGCATTCTCAGGTAAACTCTTTTGTATGAATCAAGTACTTTTGAATAAGTTAGTGTCTTGGTATTTGATGACTTAGAGGACAATATTTATCTTTTAGAACACAAGTCTTCTGAACACCAAGAAGAAGCTTGAGGCTGACCTGGTTCAGATCCAGGGTGAAGTGGATGATACTGTTCAGGAAGCAAGGAATGCAGAGGACAAGGCCAAGAAGGCTATCACTGATGTAGGTTTATATTTCCATACTCCTTTATTTTAATCAAAGCAAAACACAGTTTTTCCCCAGGATATTTCCAATAAATGTGTAATGCTGCATACACTAGGCTGCAATGATGGCTGAGGAGCTGAAGAAGGAGCAGGACACTAGCGCTCACCTGGAGAGAATGAAGAAAAACCTGGAGGTCACAGTTAAGGACCTGCAGCATCGCCTGGATGAGGCTGAGAACTTGGCCATGAAGGGTGGCAAGAAGCAGCTCCAGAAACTGGAGTCTAGGGTAAGACAGTTAGGAAACAAACATTAAAGCTGAAAGAAAACATATAAAACATGCATTCTAAATCTTTAATGACTTTTCTGGTTTTCCGAAGGTGCGTGAGCTGGAGGCTGAGGTTGAGGCTGAACAGAGACGTGGAGTAGATGCCGTTAAGGGTGTCCGCAAATATGAGAGGAGAGTAAAGGAACTCACCTACCAGGTACAGTCACTTTTACATTTAATATGTACAAATCAATCTAACATGATTATTGCTGTCTAACTGACATGCAATTATACTTCACAGACTGAAGAGGACAAGAAAAATATCTCCAGGCTGCAGGATCTGGCTGATAAGTTGCAACTTAAGGTGAAGGCCTACAAGAGGCAGGCGGAGGAAGCGGTAAGGACCTGTTCATTTTCAATAACATTAAGTAGATAACATTTCAGGATTATCAAGGGCAAAGGTACATTTTAAGATGTGCCAAAAATGTAAGTGAGCATTTCTATGGAGACCCAGTATTAAATTTACATGAATTTTTGACTTATTGGGTTTTGCGGTAAGTATCAGGACGTGCCATAATAAATTTACTGAGCCTTATGACTACTAGTCGTTGACACCTCTCTCTAACCCTGATCTAATGTACAGTTGAAAACTTCTCTTACACAAGCAAAGAGCAGATACTTTTACATACATTGTATCTGTATCTATTATACCAACAACCCTCACTTTATGGAGAGTAGACCCATTATATGGGTCTACTTTATTGACTTTGAAGATTAGTTTAATCAGTTAAAAGTGAGAGTTGTTGGTATAATAGATACAATGTATGTACAAGTATATATATAATTGGCACAGATATTCGACAAAATACCATTCAACCGCTGACAACTTGGTTAGGAGAGTATGCAAATAAATCCTGTCCTATCAATTCCTTTTACTTGAGTCATCTGAAAATAAAATAGGAGTAATTACACAGAGAGGTTCTGGATTAATGGGAGTTTTTTTTTTTTTTTACTAAATAGCTCCTCTTCCTCAAACTGAGCCCTTGAATGACAAATAATCTCTCTGTTACAATTATCCATCTACCACTTGCTTCTGTGATTCACAGAAACACCAGAATATTTGATGCTCAAAAGGACGAATTTCGAATAAGACTGACGTGGATATACATTTTAATTAAGTTGAATTGAGTGTACATATAATTTTCAAGATATCATTATACACAATAGTTAATGAGCTTTTATTCAAACTCTTGATTGTTTATTGTGAACAAAACACTTTAATTGGAAATGTAAAGTTTTCTATACCTTTAAACTATATCTGTGGTATTCCAGGAGGAGCAGGCCAACATTCATCTGTCCAAGTGCAGGAAGGTCCAGAATGAGCTGGAGGAGGCTGAGGAGCGTGCTGATATTGCTGAATCCCAGGTCAACAAACTGAGAGCAAAGACCCGTGACTCTGGCAAGGTAGAGTTACAATTCTGTTTCATGAAAATAAATCAAATAAAAAAATGACTAAACTAAATTAAAATTATTATGACAGGATGTAACTGTCAGTTAGAGCTGATTGAAATTAACCTGATCTTTTCTTTTTTAGGGAAAAGAGGCAGCTGAATAAAGCAGACTGGCTGACAGTTCTCAATAATAGAGAGCATGTGAGATATGCTACAAAATAAATAACCTCCTTATAATTTAAATTGCTGTCTGTGTTCTCTTTTTCTTTTATTGCTTCACACGAGGGATAGCAAGTGTCAGACTGGTATCAATGATGGCTCATAAATCAAGGACTATAATAGCTAAAAAAACTGACATGATTAAAATTATGTTAAATGAACTTAGCTAACATAAAGGAAAATAAGTTAGAGGTTATAGCTTGACTTACCATCAGAGGTGTTGTTAGGACCTTGAAAATTGGCAGCTAATAACGTCACCTAATAATTGCACCATTTTCAATTTACATAAGAGATAAAGGAGTACTGTTTAAGATGTGAGACAGTGACTGCGGTGTCAAGTGTCAGCTGGCTGTCACGCTATTAAATTCAAACAAATAAAATGATTGCTATCCATATTCTCGTTCAGCTTTGTTCTTATTATTTTCTGCAGCAGGAGTAAAACGCTGGGAAAAAATAAGAGCCTTGACAAATATGAAGGAGTCACATCGTAGATTTTATGTTGCCATGCTTTGTTCAGTTTTTAAAATTGACCAACCCCGTTCTCATAGCTTCGGCTTCTGTTGTGCGATGAGGGCTCCTTTAGAATTGTGACACATTTTAGCTGTGACAATCTGTGATAACTCTGTGTCTTATCTATCTCATCTGATACACACACCTTCCTCACCTCTCTCCAGTAGCTCTTTAGGGGTCTCATCTCTCTTTTATACTCTTCATCTTCACTGCGCTCTCCTCCTGTTCTTTTGTCTTCTCTCCTGTCTGAGTCATGAAAATGATGCAATCACATTTTGCATCTGTGTACTTGTACTTTTTGGAGAACTTTTTGAGTGATTTTAAAATCGGTACTTTGACAATTACTTTAGTTTCTTTATGTTGGAATACTGGCCAAATCCTTACAAATCCTTCATAATTAGCATTAACACCAAACTATTGGAATGAAGGAAAGATGTTCACTACAGAGGAGCTGTTTACTTCAGGAGTCAGTCAAGAGCAGCCTAACATACAGCTGCCACTGCCACCTAGTGGTATAATATATTGTTTAATGGCCTATACAATATACATACATTATACTTCCTTCAATTCATGAGAGAGATGACATACTCCTCCACACAAAACCAAGTAAAGATGATATTTTGACTCTGGTACATTTTAAATAAGTTACGTTTACCTTTACTCAGGTTGATATGCACAGCAGTACGTTGTACTTCTGCTCCTATTTAAATAAAACTTTACATTAAGGTAAAAGTACAATTAATTGTGCACATTTTTTGTTGTTCTCTTTCCACTCCTGCCATAATCTAACCGAATGTCTAATTCTTGAAGTTATGATTAAATCATTAAAACGTGTTATTTATAACACGTTTGATAACAATAAAAACACCATACATAGGCTTAGCCAATCATTTATTCTGCAAAGACTAACTTTAAATGTTTTCTTTCCATGCCCCAAGTTACACACTAATATCACTGAAAGCAAGCAAGCTACCAACAGTGTTTATAAAACACACTGGTGTGACTTGAGAACTGGTCAGGCTTGCTTTGGAATAAGTTTCATTTATGGTAAATTGCAATGGTATATTCATATGTTTTAAATGTTTTCATAAATGGTGTTTATACCCTATGACAGAAATGTACAGAACCACTGAGCGAATGTTAGCTACAGAGCTACACCCACCTCAGCTGACCAAAAAATATTCTTATAGTCATTGTGAATTAACTAGCTGAAACAAACTTCAACAGTGTAGAGACATTTCATGTAGTTAACATCACCTGTTTCCAAGAAGTAGAAAGTAAATATGCAGATTACGTAAATACATTATTAATATTGGCTAACAAATTTATTTTTCAAACACAATTAGCATATGTATAGCCTTGCTCCACCATCATACGCGCTTCTTTCCACACATACATCATTGGTATGTTCGCGGGTTTTCTCAGGACAAATCTTTACCTGCTGAGTCAGCAAACACAGGACTTTGAATTGTTGTCATGGCGACATTTCCCCCATAGACCGCAATAGTGAAAGAAGGCTGTAAAAGTGCTCACGGGACACCCCTGCTATAAGCCCTGTCGATTACAAATCGTTGTATTCTATACTTTAAGTCATAGACTTTTTATCCATCAAAAACCTTTCTAACGGCCAAAAAACCTCCGGAAAATCTCTATTCCAGCGTGACGTCACAGCTACGTGCCGCAGCGCGGTCGTGCTCGGAACGAGGACGTTTTTTTATATTTAATTTATTTATCTATTTTTCTTGATACGCTTTTTATAATGTGGTCAGGAAGTGAATTAAACGACTCAATGTTTTTGCAATTTACTCGTTCTCATCGTCCCGGGACATTATGGGAGACCCCAGAGCATCATGGGAGATGACTCTACTGCGCAGTCTCTATGGGCCACATAACGTAAAAATAAACCCGGAAGTCAGGAACTTTTTTAGCGTATGCGCCATTGATGTATTATGTTATATTATACGTAGGTGGCGAGGCGAGCAATTTCCATTTATTTTTTATTTTTTATTTCACCTTTATTTAACCAAGCATGTTGCTTGAGATCAAATTATCTCTTTTTTCGAGCAAGGCCAAATGAATGCGGCCATTTTTCAGTCTGGTATCCGGTTTTGTAATACAACCATGACAAGATGCGAAGCCATTCGTCCGTTGTGAAATTTTAAACAGATGCCTGAATAACCAGAAATTAAAACCAGAGATACAACAATTTGGTGATTTTTTTTCGTGGCTGGAACCAGCACGTGACCTACGTGACGACTACGTGTGTGATTGGCTATGGCAGGTCCAGGCTCTGGGCAGATCATGTTTCAAAAAATGTCATTTTAATAAGTAATGAGAATGCTTAGGGGATTAAAAAAATGAAAGTTGATAAAAATATAACAAGTTATGTAAAGTATACTCCAGAAACTCCCCTAAATACTGTAACAAAGTATTATGACATGTTACATTACAGGACTACTGGATTGTAGTGAAAACACAATAAAAGTGAGGAGACACAATAAAGGGAGATTCCAGAAAATTCTGAAGAAAAGAAAGAAAAGAGTGATGAGACATTTGTATGCATAGAATAGGTTTTTAAATCTTTTATTTGAGGTGTTTCTATTTTTGCTCAGTGTAATTTATTTACCATGAGCATATGAACATATCCAGCCTATGTTCATGTCCAGTTAGACATTTCATACAAAGGTTAAAGACTGAAATATATGTAAATTGCTCTTTGTTGTGGGTTGACACTTATTCATCTTATAGTTTTACATGTAAAATGTGGAAATATGTTAGTAATTTTGTTATACACTATCTCAGACTTTGTTTTGTGTTATAGAGATGTTATATACTACTTGATAATATATTTCTTTTCCCTTTTAAAATTATTTTTTGTTTACAATTAGGACACTTACCCTTAAGAGCAACACTAAATCAAACTCCATTACATAGAAGGAGTAATTCAGATGAGCAAGCCATGCCACTTTGCTATTGGCTGGCGGACTGAGCGCATCATCAGGCCCCAGTGCTTGTCTTCCGAACTCTTCTCCTTACCCACAGCCAATTGTCCAATCAGCTTCTTGTTTGATTTCTTGGTCATTTTAGTCTCATACACAGAAACAGAAATTTTACACTGGTCCAGAGGCAACTCCGGCAAAGAGAACATGAGAACCTCATTGAAGACAGTCACCATGCAGCGGGCCACTGCGGAGGTTTTTTGATATCTCAACTTGCACTGGTTGCACTGCACACTGATCCTGGCATACATGACTGTACAACAAGAGAAGGCAAATTAGGAACGCCACCTTATATGACGGCTTTATTTGTGTGTAGGTGTTTGTTATTTACCTGTATTTGAGCAGGCCTCAGTGACGGCCGCTTTGACCTTTAGCAGTCCAACCTCAAGCCTCTGAGAAGTTGGAAGAAACTTCAGTGACAGAAGCACTTCTCCTACAAGATCCTGTCGCAACAGTGAGAGGATCAGTGTTTTAGCATATGTGGTTTATAATTGGTTTAAATTATTTGATATATTTGATTTCACTGTAAAATAATTTGACAATAATTCTAGCTGCAAAGTCTGGTTTTTGGTGCAATATCTACATAGGTGTATAGAGGTCCATTTCCAGCAACTATCACTCCAGTGTTCTAATGGTACAATGTGTTTGCTCATTGCATCAGAAGGTTAATGTAATAACATTTTCATGGTGGTAAAGTGTGATTTTTCATGGAAAACACAAAACTATATATATATATATATATATATATATATATATATATATATGTGTGTGTGTGTGTGTGTGTGTGTGTGTGTGTGTGTTTGTCCAGGAATTAGTTATCAATTAATCTGATCTAAAAACAATTTTGATAATTGATTGCTCCTTGAAATCAGTTATTAGTAAAAAACAACAAAACATATTCTTACGGATTCTCAGGTTTCAACATCTTCTCTGTAAGAATTTGCTGTTTTTCTCTGATTTATTGTAACTGTCAAGTGATTTTCTAATGGTATTCTGATGGTTGAACATCTGCGAGACATCTTAGGCTCTAGATACTGCGATGGAAAAATGATCACTTAATTCATGTCATTTTATAATCCTAAGGATTAATATCTTAATTATCAGTAATTGCAGCCTGAGAATGTATATACAATGGATTTTGTAGTTAAGGCTGAAAACATCATTTAATGGCTCAAATAGATCATACAGATATGCATTAGGGAAACTGAAAAAACCTGACACCATATCAGTGTTTTATTTTGAGTAATAGGCTAATAGATCTGTATATGTCATTCCTTAAATACAATCCTGTTTCATTGAAACAAATGCTATTTCATTACATACACGTTTGTACAATTGATGATATGTGTGTCCTTGTTCTACTGCACCTTCTGTGGGGTCTGCAAATCTTCTTGTAGCTCCAGAGGGTAGGTGATATTGAGCTGCCCTAAAGGAACCCTCACCTCTCCCAACACTGTGTGTCTGGAGAATTTATCAAAGTCCCTCACCTGAGACAGACAGTTAAATTAAACATTAACTAACATGAACACACACATTGGTTTGTTTAGACTTTCTTCAACTGTGTTCACTGTCCTCTCTACAAGCGACAATTTTCAGTATGTGATATGTATCTCAATGCAGTGTATGTAGGGTTGAATGACAATTAGCACTGGTTCTTTGCTGTTGTAATAGACAGCTAAAATGTAATCCACAGTCGGCTTTATTCATTGTAGAGTTGGGGATTGTATTATTAGTTCAAGCTTTTTGATCATTTTTACAGTGTGACAACTAATTTAGTGTTACCTGCTAAATCAGTTTTCAGGCCGATTAATCTGTTAAACTCCCAAAACCCCTGATACAGGGGCAGCATTGAGTTTTTAGCTTATGATGCATGAAAAAATGTCTGCTACAACTCTAAATGAAGTATTTTTTTTACCTGTAGTAAAACACAATGTTACTGTTACAGTATCAATATATTTCAGCATTATTCAAATGATCAATACAATAAGAAAACAGTTTAAAATAATATTAGTATTAGGGCTGCAACTAACCACTGTGTTGATATTCAATTTATATTTGAGCTGTTTGTGTGATTATTTAATTGGCTCCTTTATAATCCTCTTTTTAATAATTTTACAGAATATATTCTCCATGTTGTGTGATGATCCTCAGTGTGATGTCTATGATTTTATGCACAAATATAAACATTGAACTTTGCATTACACATATTTTCTTTTCTGATGTGGTTTAGTTTGGTCTTGTTTGTAGTACAAGGGACATTTTTAGATTCCCCCTCCTCCAATATTATGTCTATATTTGCTCTGTCACAGCAACATAAATTGATTCTGACACTTCTGTAGTCAACTCACATGTTGTACATTTCTTTTGATACCAGTACATGTACATAGCCCTTGTGGTTGTAGTGATATTCCCTATTCATTGTCCCTTATAACGGGAAAACTGAAAAATAGGTATGGGGCTTAAGTGATTATGTGTCTGCCCCCTAGTGGACTGCCGGCGTGCAGTGCAGGTAGACCACCTCTTTTCAATCTATGAAATGTACAGAACGTGTGAATTGTGTTTGTATGCTGCAGGACCTCCATCCTGAGGTTGATGTGATGAAGCTGTTTATCCTCGCACAGAACACAGCTGAACTGGTCTCCAAACAAAGGATTACAGCTGCCTTTCACAACCCGTGTCCTCCACTCCTGCAGCACTGTCCACAGCACAGGCGGCATCCCTTCATCCTAAGAGGATCAGAGCAGTAATCCACAAAACCCTCACACAGTACAAAGACACCACAGCAAGGTTTTAAATAAGGAAGGACTGAAGGACAATGTTGACATACTTAGCAAAGCAACAGGCCAATAAAGAATTTAGTGCATCTTGATCTTACAAACAAGGCTAGGTAAAAATCCTAATGTCATCCTTCTCAATCAGAAGCATTCCCCCCAGAGTGCGAAATACGGGGGGTCGGACCCCCCCGATTAACCCTTGAGACCCCCTGAAAGCCTCAAATGCAAAATTTTGGGGGGGGGGGGGTCTCAAAATTCGTTAAAATAAATTAGATAAAATTATTAAAGTACATATTATTGTTGTTACATGCCACATGTTGTCATGCCCCATGATTTCAATTTATTTTTTTAAGAGATCAATTACCTCCTCATCCATACTGTCCACCATTTCCCCTCCAACTAATCCTGCCAACATAAGTCTTATCTTGACAAATGGCTGGAGGCTGCGTGTCTGGCTTTGTTCCTGCAGCCCCTCCACCTCCAAGACAGTGACCACCAGTCGGGACTGCAGCTGGTCATAGTAGACGGAGAATCGTAGTGATCCATCGACCTGATGTAAGAGGGTATGATGCTGTTGATATTGATTGGAATTTTGCAGTGTAGATTTCTTTTTTAAAGATTTATCCTAATAGATAAAAGAGAAATTTTCAGACATTTCAGTTAAAACATGATATCTAAGAAAGTCCAAACAAATCCTAACAAATTCAGGCACTAGCAGCCAGACAATAGAATTTAATATAATAATAAGAACATTCTGCACACGGTTTATACTCTGAATACAGTATTTGTAGCCAGGTTAGTCCAGGATAAAATACATCAAAAAACTACTTGCCATAAAATATGATAATTACTATGAAATTTGGTACAGAAATGTATTAAATATATTTAGGATGGATGGCTGTGAAATCTGCTGCAGGTATGTGTCACTAGATGACAAATAACATTAGTGACCTCATGATAGTTACATCATCAGATACAAATTCTAATCTGTGGACGAAATAACTATAAAAGTAATGCCACTTCCAACAGCCTTAGCTGTACTCTGTGTTTAGTTAATACATTTTAGAATGTTGAAAAGCTGAACTAAGATGGTGACGCTGTATTACTAACTAAACCTCAGCATGTTAGCATTGATAATGTAGAGATACCAAGTACCATTAAGCAGTTCGGAGTAGGAAATAGGTCTCACACATTTGAGGCCATTTATGACACACATAAGCCTTTGAATGTGTAAGAATGCTTTCATATCTATGTAGGATGTAGGTCACACTCTTTACTGTGAAGCTGCTATTATCCTAAATATAGATGGTAAAGATTACAACCAGGATTCTAATAGAAACATGGTCTCTTGTCTTTAATTGCTGGGTATGATGCCAGAATGTACAATCAAATGAACAGTTGAAGGATGATCTGGTATATTTTCAGAAGCATGATCTGGCTGATAGAAAACAGGTCTTAGGAACTGAAATTGATAAACATCTACTCTGCTCACTGAACAGTTTTCATGTCCAGATGAATCAGGCTCATATTAAATGTACTTTGAAGGAAGCTCCCTGGTCTTTAATTATCATTGGTGTCTCTATGAATAATCCCTGAAAAAAGTATACTATTATATGTATGTGACACATTCCATTCACTGAGTAAGATATAGTTGTAAGGGAGGCCCAAGTAGTTTTTAAAGATAGGAAGTGCATAATTCATTGCATGAAGAGAACAAAAAGCAGGATTCCAATAAATGTCTGTTACCTTTTGATTGCCGTCCTGCCCCCCTGTGTCCCCATCTGACAGGATGGATTCTGAGGAGGGAAACGAGGCCTGAGAGAAACTGCGGCTCAGCCTGCGAACATCCATGCTGTTGTCCTCCACCTGAAGAGTGTATACATACATTATTACATTACATTTTTTTATTATTATATTTTCATCAGTGTTGTTTCATTTGGCTTCCAAATTTGGCTTTATTTGACTTGTGACAAGTCTCAACTCTTCTTTGTCCAAACAAAGGTGCTCAATAATCTGTATGTACATAGATCATGTTGCCTACTTGGTGTGTCTCCACAGCCTCACCAAGAGTCTGGACAATATAATAGGAACAATTAGAAATATAGTATGATTTTTTACAGTAAACCTTTAAATAAACAATATGTATAAATAAAACATTTGTGAAGTAGATAATGTTAATATGCACTTCAGCTACCAGAGACACTGTCCAAACATGGTCATGTGGCAGGTAGGGAACACAAGAGTCAATAAACTTGAGTTCTCAAACACTGCTCATAAGTATGAGAGTATAACATCAACAACCCAACCTGTAGTTTCCTCTTCACAAGACCAACCTGTCACCTCTTACTGATATTATAATAATAATATTAAACCTATACATGCCATGGTAGTAATCTACGATATATTAAAGGTTTCCTTCAATTTGCAGTAGGCGAGAAGCGAAGGTGCTATGTGAATATTTGCAGAGAAATTAACTAGTAGTAGGGCTATATTCCTTGGCACAGTGGTATCATTCTTATGATAACTTAACTTAAATCTTAATAATCAGATCTATGGTTGACTTGCATTGACAGACCACATTCTCCACATTTTTAAGAAGAGGTTCTTGATTCCCTTTTGGTT